>JANAVB010029818.1:0-142500 GCA_029216955.1 Iris pallida | reverse complement strand
TTTAGATGGTGCTTACTCGTTCGTCCCAGCATTTTACCCCCGAGAATGGGGCCCTCCATATCCAGTCAGCTGACCAGTTGACTGATGCATCTCCACCTACCACTTTCCCCCACTCCACAGATCCACAGACCCAGATACCACCTTCCACATCCCAGGCCCAGCAGGACCCGATACTTCCACCACCCCCTATCACTATACCCACCCAGGCTTCCGTCACACTCGACGGGACCTAGCTGCTCACACTGATCCAGGGGTTCCTAACAACCCATCAGGAGCAGACTACCCTACTCTACCAGAGCCTAGAATTGGCCCGGAGCATTGAGGAGCGTCTTCTGTCTAGCAAGAGGCCGGCTTCTGTACACCATAAGGGACCGTCCAAGCGTCAGGCTTTCCAGCAGAGAGCACCGACGCCACCCCCGCAGACTTACCATCCTCCTATACCACATCGTCAGACCCCGCCGGTTAGAGCCCCGGGACCCCGACAGCAGCAGAAAGGAGCTTTTTGTGTATACTGCAAGAAGCAAGGCCATGACTTTCTCGTCTGTAGGAAGAGATTGGGTCAGTGTTTAGCTTGTGGGTCTGCCATCCATCAGATTCGGGACTGCCCGGTAGCCAAGGGACCCCAGGGGAAGACTTATAGCCTAGTCCTTGAGCCAGAGCCGGAACAGGTTTCAGGAGGTTAGTTTTGACCGTAGTCTTAGTCATTTGTTGCATTGCTTGCTATGTTAGAATATTGTCGGGTCTTCAATCCTTGTGAATTTCGAGGACGAAATTTTTTAAGAAGGGAAGACTTGTAAGCCCCTGATTTTCAAAAATTTTTAAACTAGTATTAATTAATTATTAAATGTCATTATTGGTTTTAAAAATAATTTAATATGATTTTAGGAATTTTCTAGAATTTTTAAATGAATTTTAAATGAGTTTTAAATGTTAAAATATCAATTTGCAATTTCCTAAAATGTTTTAATTAAGTTTTGCAATTAATTAGATTGTTTTAATATCATTCTGTAATTTTTAGAATTGTTTTTATGGTAGTATGCAATTTATTAAATTGTTGAAATAGTATTTTGTAATTAATGAATTGTTTTTAAGGGTGGAATGCAAATTTATATTTGCATTTAGTGACTTAGGGACCTATTCGTAAATTCCAAAAATCCTGAGGACCTAAGTGTAAAACCCTCACCCACCCCCCTGCCCGACGACCGACGACTGCCCGACCGCCGACCTACTTTCCCCCGCCATTTCCGGCCAGCTCACTGCCCCCCGACCGACCTAGCTAGCCTATAAATGACCCCCTCTCTCCCCTCAGCTCGACCATCACCACAACCACCGCCCACAGCCCCTTTTCCTTCCCCGACGAGCTAAACCCTAACCCTACTCCGGCGACCCCCAGCGCCGCCCCCACAGCGACCTTCACTGCCAACCACCGCCGTCGACAGCTTCGCCATAGCACGGTGAGTCGATCGCCACCGCTCCGCCACGACCACAACGCCCCCAGCCGACGATCGCCCGTTCGAAACTCCGTTCAAACGCCGGACACGTACGTGTCACTCCTCCCCTGTGTCGTATCGTGTCTCGTTCACACGTTTTTCGTTCGCCCGGACACGACGACCCCAGCCCCGTGCTCGGACACGCGAGTTAGGACTCGTACGTGTCGTGCATAGCCCCGACACAAGACTCGGCTGTCCTTCGTGTCCTTGACTGTATGGACACAGGACTCATAACATGAACTAACGGGTTTGGGCTTTGCTTAACGGGTAAAAACCCATTTAATTTCTGTGCTAAATAAATGTAAACCTAGCCCTAACTCTAACAAACCCACCGAGCTGGCCCACTGGCCAGCGCGCAATCAATAAACCCCCCCCCCCCCCCCCCCCCAGCTGGACAGGGTTCGAGCCCCCCTTTTCAGTTTCCTTTTTCTTTTCTTTTCTTTTTCTTTTCTTCAGTTTTATATATATATTTATATATATATGTATATATATATATATTAGTATATATATATATATGTGTGTATACTGTATTTTAACAGTATTTAATATATAGGTATATATTTATTAGTTAGTAATTATATATATATATATGTTTATATATATATATATTTTCCTATGTATATATATATATATATATACACTATATTATTAAGTGTATTCTTATATATATATATATATATATATATATATATATATATATATATATATATATATATATATATATATATATATATATATATTTGTATATATATATATATACTTTATAAATTAAGTATTCTTCTTACAAATATATATGTACTTTTAACACATGTATTTATATTTTTCACTATGCATAACTTTGCCCTATTAAAATATTAATAATTATTTTGTACTTTTACTAAATTGTATTTTATTGTATTTAAATTACTGCAACCATTTGATGTCCAAGCCTAGCATGGGTATTTGGGCTCAAATGTGTTTTCACACATTCAAGACCTGTACAAGTCATATTGGACTTGATTCATGGCCTTGGGTCCTGTATTTGAACTTTGGTTCAAATTATATACATGGACAAAATACGCAGATAATTAATTATTATGTGCATAGCTGTTTTTGATTTTCTAAAAATACTTAAAGCACTGCTAAAATTATGGAAAAATAGTTTTTAGATACTTTGTTAAGTTAGCTAATTTAGTATAATTTTTGTAGTATTTAATTTACTGTTTTGCCACTAGGTTGGCATATGAAACCAAAACTTACTTTCTGTATACTTAGGAAAACTGATTTTTATAAAATATTTGTACTGGTTAATAAATTCCAGAAAAATTATAATAAATTTCTATAGTTAGCAAGGATCGTTTTGGTACTTTGTTTTATGCAAAACTAGACTTTTTGCCTATCTCTAAAATTGTTAGAACATAATGATCTTTTGATTTATTTGTTGATTAATTACGACTTATAGTTTTTGTGTTATTTGGAGTTTTAGTCGTGTTGAACCCCATCCCTCACTAGTGTAAAGACCCTAGAAAGTTAGATAACATAGTGTGTCACCCCATATTGGTCTCCTGTGCCAAATCATCGTTTTGGCTAGGTGCCCAATCACAAGTCGTGTCGCACCAATTAGTATCCTAGTGTTTTAGCTTAGTGTAAAAGCTAAGTTATTGCATTTATTTCTACAGTGACGAGTTACCAGACATCCATAGCACTTTTATCGCAGCTTGTTTTGCTAGAGGCAAGTACATCTACAAACTCATTTACTGTCTTTTAATGCTAGAACATGTATTAACCCTGTTAAAATACTGATCCTTGAGGTAGCAAGTCAACTCTTCACATGTTGTATTACTTTTAGTACCTGCCATGCTTATACTGCTCCCAGTATCTTTCATATGTTTTATACTGTTCTCGTATCACCCACATGTTAATAAAAACGGGTTAAGGGAAAACTGTTAGTAATGTACGTGATCATGACCCCCTTCTCCGTATGTATTTACCGAGCACCGTTACATTCTATATGTATCTGTGTCGTATGTCTGGACCCGCATTTGTGTATGGATATACACCGATGCCGTAAAGTGTACGTATGTACACTTCAGAAATTGACATGTACCACAGTACATACTGATTACCTATTGACTGATCACTCACCTACTACAGTTTTAAACTTTAAAACGAATATGTATTGCCATGATGAAATGTATCTAAAACTGGATAAATCAAGATATGTCATGTTTCCTATGTTACTATGATGCTATGATCCCAATTGCACCATGAGGCCATGTTTCCAGTATTTTCAATTTTATAGACTTATCACACCATGTTTCTTATTGTACATCTCTTTCATTATATGTTCAGTACTTTAGTTGTAGAGGTTGTACTTGCTCCCGTCCTGACAGGATAACGTTGTAGGTATACTTACTGAGGAGGAGTTGCTCTGTGATTCGTATTGTGGAGTTACTGCCGAGGACCCGACTCTGCTTTACGAGGATGTTCCTGCGGGGAGACTCGTCTAGTTTGCTTAGCTGCTTGGGATACTTAGTGTAGTCATGTATTAGACTACGTATTTTGTAACTAGACATGTATCCAGTTTTACATTTCAGTTTACTTGTACTTGGACGTTCACTATATGAGATGACTTTTGTGTTTGGAGCATTTATGATTCTTCTTCACTTATAGAATTGTTAGCACATTTAGTCTTATCTTGTTATCTCTAGAACAGCTTACTGCGCTTTATCTTAAGCGTAGGCTGGACATGGCTCGGCCCGGCCCAACAATTTGGGTAACGGGTCGTGACAGAACCTGCATAATTCACAATACAATAATCCAAATAAATATCAGACCTACTCTAAATTCAAGACCATATTACATTTTTTAAACAAATTATGAACTATGCACTTAGTACAAGCAAAAAGTTTAGTCTTACAATATTTCAAAAACAAAATTTAGTTTGACCGCCAAGACCAACAAATATTCAGAACCATATTACAATTCAAATATTACTTCCAAATTGAAATAAAAGCTTCAAAACTCAAAAGATGAATCTTCATAGCCATCTCCATCTTCTTCTTCTTCTTTTTTTCTTCTTCTTCTTCCTCAAAATATCTTTCACTACACCTTGAGGGACGGAATAAGAAAAATTATAGTCAGTATGGACTCACTGTATACGTATAAATGACATCCAATAACATAAATAGAAGTATCAAAGTGATGGCTAGCATTAAAGTGTCAATGTGCACATTGTGTATTTTTACATAAGAGTTTGGACTAGTCCCATTTACCTTCTTCACGAGGGAAGGAAAATCTTATTCTTGGTCAGCAAATTCAACCTCTATCTGGTTAATCTTTATCCAGAATCAATTTCTGGTTGTCGGATATAGTCTTCATCTCTTTGAAGACATTCTCAAAGTTTGCAGCAACAAAATTGTACAGATCATCAACCCTGTCCTTAGTGTTTTTGATTCCATAAGTCGATGGTTTTTCAGATGTTGATGGTTTGCTTGCAGCTGCTGCCCGTTTTCCAAACATTCGAGTGAAGGTTAGTTTTCTCATGGGACCTTTGTTTTTAATATAAACATCCCCTGCTAAACTTGGGATAAAATGTTTACTAGCCATCGAGTATACAAATCCTCCGAAAGGGAGAGCTGTCCTTGCAGTTGGTTTTCCCACGAGATGCATCTTTCTACTGAACATGTAGGAACCTATATCCATCCTTTTTTTCTTCTCCATATAATAAAGAAACTTTACTCTCTCGGGATGGATGAAAAACTCATGTCCAGTAGGGTTGAGTGTTTGAGATACGTAGGCATGCAACAATTTATACAAAGTTTTTAATTGACCTTTATATACATTTTGAGGGGTCTTGGCACCCACTGATACACCTGTAATCTCATGAATTGCATCCCTCATGGAAACATTATCAATATCTTTCATATCAAACTCAGGAACTGGATCAAATCCATAAAATTCGTTGATGACAGCAGCATTTACCCTAATCAGTTTCCCTCTCAGAAATACCAGTTGTTGATCCTCTTCTTTTTCTTTAATTTCAGCCGAAAAATTTGAGTAAAATTCTCCTACTATTATTTGGAAGATTTTCTCAAGACATGATTTGTTCAGTTTCTCCAATTGATAGAATTTTAATATATCCAGGAAAGCTTCGTCTTCGACATCATCCATCTTAATTGATCTTTCAGGCATAACAGCCTTTTTCTTGAAATATTTATTGTAAAACTTCTTAGATTTATAGTCTTTAAAATTTTTTACCTCCTCTCCATCCGGGGACATATTTGATGATTGCTCTTCCTCTTCATTTTCCTCTTCTGATGAGGATTCAAAATCGTCAGAGTACGCTGATGACTCTGTATCCGTTGCCACCTTAGCCTTCGCTTGAGTACGCCTTCGATCTACATAAGTTGAGTCTTCCGACGACTCTGTATCGAAGATAGATTTTTCAGTCTTTGTTGAGCAATGAGTTTTTTTAGCCTTTTTTGTAGGTGGCTTGGCTGTCGCCTCCGCTTTCATCGTCACTGCTGCCGCCGCTGCTTCCGCCTCTGCCCTTTCGGCCTCTGCCCTAGCGACCATAATCTTAGCTTTCGTCGCCCTTGCAAGTTCTGTCCTTCGGGCCTGTATCGCATCCCTTTGTGGATTCTTCCCCTTCGGATACGGTCGTTGTTTCTTCGGCGACATTTTGATAAGAAGAGAGTTTGGGAGAGGGTTTGGGAGAACGAAGAGGGTTTGAGAGAAGAAGAGAAAAAATTCGACCGTCTTTATATGACCTTGGGAAGTGGAAAAAATTAGAATAGTTTTGAGTCTTAAATTAAATTTATTACTATTATTACTAGTATAAGACGATCGAATTTATTACTATTAAATTTTAAAAACTACTTTCCAAAATTATATTTATTACTATTATTACTAGTATATATCCATGTGAAATGACTACATAAACCTTTGGAATTTTGAGACCATAATTTTAAAAACTACTTTCCAAAATTAAATTTATTACTATTATTACTAGTATATATCCTAGTGTTCTGTATAAATTATTAAAAAATTTGTCACAAAAAATGGATGTATCGATACATCCCAAATCTGGACCATTGTAATTTAACAAGGAGAATGTCATTCTCCGTTTCAAATTAAACGGAGAATAGCATTCTCAATCGTTTTAATACTGGGAACGACATTCTCCGTGTAATTCAACACGGAGAATAGCATTCTCCGTTTCAAATGACACGGAGAATATCATTCTCCGTTTAAATTAAAACGGAGAATGAACATTCTAATGTGTTTTTAATTAACACTGGAATGTTATTCTCCGTTTAAATTAAAACGGAGAATGAACATTCTAATGTGTTTTTGACAACATATTTAAGAATGTGAAGTTTCTAATCTCAACATTTCCATTTTTTGAATATTTGATTAAATTTTTGAACGTATTTTTTTTGCATTGAGCCGTTATATACTCGTATTTTTGCCATCCCGAATATTTCACATTTGACGACTTGGTAAGAAGACTATGTACTTGAAAAGAGTAAAATTGAAACCCTTAAAGTTGTCCTCTAGTTTACTTTGTAATCATATTTAAGATGGATTTGACGACAAGATTGACGCTGGCAGCATAATCAATTCTATGACGTAACAAGTCATTGATGGGGATATCGTCTCTGATATATGGATTTGACGTAACAAGATTTGTTAATTAAAAAGTAGATAAAATAGTTAGTCGCTTGTAGCCGAAACCAAATTGAGTTAACAAAATATTATGTTGCATTAAATTCCAGCTTCGTCGCCGGAACATTCTCCGGCGAAGGATACAAGAGGAGAAAAAAACTGTAAAAAACTAAAAAAAAAAAGAAAAATAAGGGGTCTACCCCTCACTAGCCTCGCGGAGGATCTCCGCAAAGTCCTGCAGGGTGCGCACACCCGCCCTATGGCACATGCGGCGCAACCCTTCCTTCTTCTCCAGAGAAGCCCGTTCTGTCACGCCCCAGTACCGAAATACGGGGACGGACGTAGGCCAGCTACACCGTATAAGATACGAATACGCTATACGGCGATGACGGCTGTCAAGTCTTGCTGGGTATCCTAGCATGCAATCAATCTATGGCCTAAATCCGATCTCATGTCCACAGGAAAATCATAATGAAACAACATCAAGAGAGATAATCATATGGAAAGCAGGGAATACTCATATGAAAATCAGGAATCTACAGTACAGAATAATAATGTAGACTAGTATACCTTCCCACAGTTCCTAGCATGGTCGGAAACTGAAGCACATCCTCCAAGTCGAGTCTGGAAGATCCACAGGGTCGGTCACAGGCAATCTGGAAATAATCCAGGGTTGGTCAGGCCAACTCTAGCAAGTACCAGAAAGGAAGGCTCAAAGACGGGCGAAGAAAACCAGCAGGATAAAATGTGACAGAAATAGCATCTAAAAACAGTAAATAAGGTAAGGGTTCGTGCGGTACCATCGCACGATTACAGAATATAAGGCAGCAATCCAACTACTAATACGTAAGTAACCAACAAATCATCACAGTCATCCTAACATACACTAATGCCTGCATCGCTAACTGAAGATCGTAGTCTGTCATCGGGACAGTAATCCACCCCTACATCAAACAAGAACAAGGGAATAAAATACTGAGCTGGGACAGCGTTACGTACCAGCCAGCTTAGCAAACAGCAAGCCATACAATTTATATGAATAAGCGGCCACTCAAATGCCTACGGCTTTCTATGTGGAGGTTGGGTTACCCCAACAATGCAATACAGAAATCCTCAGATTGTGTCGTCCCAGCAGGGCTAGCGGGGCCAAGTATAGCATGTAAGAAGAGCACCGATCCCTCGTAGGGCCACCGGGCTTTGCATGTCACCACCGGTCCCTCGTAAGGCTACCGTACCGAGCATGCCATGTATATAATGTATAGTACATAAGTAGCCGGATATTGCCATCCACTAGTACGAATGGTAACAATATCCGTGGCGGCCAGCCTGCAGGTCATGACTAATGTCTGGAATAAGGCTGGTAATGCACGATCTCGGGATTCCGTTTTCTCCCAATGCTTCTACCAGTTTAAGTTACCTAGATTAACCATACATTTATCCGGAATCACATGCCGTGGTCACATGATCCTCCTCCTAGATGTCGTACCTCAGTACGAAAACGCTAAGTAAGAATCAACCTCGGCACCTATAGTCCCAGTTGTGATCCATCCTTAGTGTTATGCAACAAGCAAGCAAGCAATCCTAACCACGCTAAGACTATAGGCCAACTACCAGATACCCGTACAGGTAACCATATAATATAGCTAGAATATCAAGATGGCATCACAATGCCATATAATCATGGAAGTAGCACCTCAAAGTGCCAGTAGACAAGGGGCACCGCAGTGCAAGGTCAGGGCCAGTACCTCAAAGGATAACTGGACTTATAGCAAGGATACAAGTAGTCAGGTCTGGGACAAGGACAAATCTGTCAGACACAAGAGTCATCTGCCCACATCGTGGCATGGATATCAAGTCAAGTACAAGATCAGAACCTCTACCACAATATCATCTCAAACTATATGGGAGCCTACAGCTCCAATCATCAAGTCGGTCCATCCACCAGATCAATCTAGCAAGAGTCTCCCCTCTACGATTGAATCAATATCCTGTCAGGAAGGTCAATAACCAAATACCAAGCTAATCACTATAAGCAATGCTAGGCCCTCTGGCTCACAAGAATCCTCCAAGTCAACGATCACAAGCCACTAGAAAATGAGTCCCTCAACTACCAAGACATAGCAATCAAACCAGGTTCCCCAACTACCGGAATACACAAAGGTACCAGGTTTTGGGCGCTTGGGAAGTCGAGTAAAAATCATATATTGATATCCTCGATATTCTATTCGTTCCGCGAGACACTCGCACAAATATCAAAATTCAAAAGTCCTCAAAGATATATCTGATCAAATTAGAACATCACCAAAGAACTAGCAACACTATCTAAGAATCCACTTAGTCTACCATAATCACTATCTCAATATCATATCTCCTCATAGTCAATCCTCGAATAAGATCATAATCCCAACACATGGGTCAACACTAATCAACACCGTCGGAAGATGGCAAGGATTGTGTGAACTACTCTGGATCAGATCCACAACCCTTAAACCAAACAAGGACCAGGGTTGCAGATCATCACCCGAGTGGAACCGCTCTTCTTACACAATCCGGCGGACAAGGCACATCAGGAGCTAGGCGACTAATCTAGGATGGAGTCTACCTAGCAGGCAATGGGGTCAGGGATGCTATACCAAGAAGAACATGCATGAGTTTAGTCCCACAAACCAAAGGAGTGGTTCTGTCCAATCCTTCGAACCAAATTCCCAACCGGGAATTCTGGAAAAATCCGGCAGAGTTTTCTCTCTATTCTGGACGGGAGCACCCTACGAATAGGGGCTAAAACCACTCGGCACAACCCGCCGCAGAATCGCAGGCTGAGAACACTAAGTCTCAGCTACCAGCAGCACTACGATGCGTACTGGGAACAAATCGATAGCCGAGAATACTAAGTCTCGGCCTCCAGTAGCACTACGATGCGTACTGGAAACCAATCGAACCCGAGACCACTAAGTCCCAGCCTCCAGCAGCGCTACAATGCGTACTGGGCGCCAAGCCAACATATATAACAAGAAATCGCCTCGCAGGGCGCATCACAACACATGTCCATGGTTCTACCCCAAGCACAATCACAGCCACAAGAATAATTCGCCAAGCCGTTACCCGACCGCGAGTCGGACACGGGGCATACAGGAACAATCCATACATGTGAGTCGTGCTCGTGTCCTCGGAGGTGTGGATGACCCATCCGAGTTGTCCGATACGGTCCATCCCAGTATCGGACCAAGTTATCCTAAGTTATCATCATGGCAGTTCTACTACTAGGCTATACTACTCATGGTTATACATTTACAATTACGACAAATTAAAATACAATAAAATCCAGGAGAGAGGGCAAGAGCCGTCGATGAGCAAGGGATACTTGCCTAGAGGGCTCGGCGAGGTAAGCAAGTCTTCGGCGATCGCGATCCAGGCTAGCACGTCCATCGAGGTCCTCAGAACATACAATAAACAATCATCAGAATTAAATAATAAAATAATAATAGAAAGCATGAAGGATGGCAGGAGGCTATACCGTGCGGGTCCCGCAAGTAGTACAGGGATCTGGCACGGAAACCGAGGCACGCGGATCGACACAGACACGCAAATCGAGACGTGCACGTATATCGAGACGCGTACGAGAATCGAGATGGCTCGAAGATCGAGATGAACAGGAGACAACGTACACGTAAATCGAAACGTACACGTAGATCGAGGAAATCACGAATATCAAGATAGCGCGCAAATCAATATGATATGCAAATCGAGACGTGCACGCGAATCGAGACGGCACAAAGACCAATGCGGCACGCAAATCGGAGCGAGTACGTAAATCGGTGCGTACACGTATCGAGGCGGCACGGGCCACGAGGTAGGCACAAAGGCTGAGACACGAGGATCGAGACAACGCACAACCCGAGGTAGCACGGGAATCGAGGTGCACGAAAATCGAGACGGCACGCATACCAAGGTATGCACAAACCAAGACGACACAAATCCAGGGGCACGCATCCCGAAAAACACAAGAAATGAGAGAACGCACGAACCGAGTGCACGTGACCCAAGGCACGTGGCCCGGGGAATATGTTGCCCGAGCAGCGTGGGGCTCGAGGCGTCCCGCTGCCCTAGACAGCACGTAGACTGAGGTACACGCAAAACGAGGTAACACGAACACCGAGGTGCACATGACTCAAAAATACGAGGAACGAGGAAGCGCACCAACCGAGGGTGCACTGCCCGAGATGACACGTTGCACGAGACAGCATGCATCCCGAGGGTGCGCAGACCGAGAAAATGGGAGAGATGAGGATCTCACCGGAGGGGGTTGCCGGCGGAGAGTGAGGCGGCCGGAGCTACTAGGGGAGGCTAGAGGAGGACGGAAGCAGCGGCAGGGGCCCACGGAGGAGGCCGGCCGGAGAAGATGGCAGAGGTGGTGGCCGCGGCGCTGGTGGTGGCGGCTGAAGGAGGTGGCCTCGGCGGAGGGGGCTCGGGAGAGGAGATCGAAAGGTCGGGAGAGGGAGGAGGAGCTCGGGGCGACAAGAGGGGAAGGAGGAGGTGCTGGCCGGAGCTGGAGGCTCGGCCAGGCGAAGGTGGCCAGAGGCCATGACGGTGGCGGCTGAAGATGGCGACGATGGTGGTGGTGGTCGCGAAAGTGGTGATGGCGGTGGAGCTAGTGGCATGAAGGGGCCGGAGGAGAAGGGGGCAGTGGTGGTGGCGACTAATGGCGGTGGCGGTGCTGGTGGCAGAAAGTGGCCGGAGGGGCTGGCCGCGGCGGAGGCGGGCGCCGGGAACAGCGAGAGAGGGAGAGAGCAGTAGGGGGAGAGGGAGATCGGGCTGGAGGAGAGAGAGAGAGTATAGGTGAGAGGAGGAGGAGAAACTTCTCCTGGAAGGAGAGTGAGGAAGAGAGAGAATGAGAGAGGGGTTAGGTAGATATTTGTGAAAAGTGGTAGACATAGAATCAAGAAATTAATTAATAACAAATAATTTATGAGGACAAAATCACCTCCAATAAAATAATAAAAATTTCAAATATACCCCAAAATTAAAATCCTCTAAAATATGAAATACAGTCAAAATACAGTCATATACCTATTTCTAAAATAGGGATATGACACGTTCCTCCGGAGTGATCGGCAACAGGTCAAAGTTGGGCACCAGATGAAGAGGTCGAGCGATGACCTCCATTGACAACCCGCAGGAGGTCATGAAGTCTGCAGCCTCTGCCAGCCAGTCATGGGTCGGAGGAGGCGCAGAGGGTGCTCCATGCGGAGAGGCTCGACGACGACTGGAAGAAGACTCTAAACATGGTTTCCAACCAGATGATCTTTTTGGAGCCATGTTAAATGTGCAACCTACTCAAATGAATGGTGACCCCTATGTATATATATATATATATATATATATATATATATATATATATATACGTTCCTAACCGACTATTCTTATTCCTTATTGGAAGTTGGGGATATTCAATTTCTTATTCCTTATTGGAAGTTGGGGATATTCAATGACCTCCAGTGACTCTTCTTATTCCAAGCTTAGTTGGTTGTGCTGTTTGGCTTTTACATAGAAGGCCTAGATTCGAGTCTGGTGTGTGGGTTCTGTAGAATTTTTCTATTGTTAACATTTTGTGGGTGCTATTATATGCTTTTAACTTAGTATGGAACAATTTGGGACGGGTAATGGCCATTTTCCGTTCCTCTAACACGGAGAATGGTAAATTTAGGATGGAGAATGGTATATGCAGGACGAAGAATGGTTCATTTAGGACGGAGAATGGTATATTTAGGATGGAAAATGGTACATTTAGGACGGAATGGTACATTTGGGACTATTCTGTAGGGTTGGAAATTTTAAATAGTTTGGTTGTTTAGTTTTGTTTTGAATTTATATAAATTGGTTTTGAAGGCTGGTGAAGATGAATAGTTTGGTTGTTTGGCTGTATAAATAAATTTTAAAGGGCTGTGAGAAAGAAACCAATATTTTCGTATCAATCACCATTAATTATGGTGAATGACACTAATACCACTAATATGAGTAGAATTTGCACCGCCAGAATTCATCTTGAAGAAGGTAAAATCTGTGTTAGGAAATGTCAAAATCTCTTGGATATGATTACACTGAGATATTGTATTAATGTTAAGATACTGATATCATATCTTCCACTATATAATGAGTTTTCAAAATGGCTCAGAAGTGAGCCGTCTTAGGCGTCATTATATCACAGTCCATTTTATTTAAAAAAATTAATCATGTAAAAAATTATTGACAAAAGTAAAATTTTGTCAAAATAGAGAATCGAACTCAAAAAAAATACCTTGCACCTTAACCAAATGAGTTAGAAGCGTATTTAACTATAATTGGATAAAATTCATATTATACGTTTTTATATCTATCTATTCTACTATATAATAAGAAAAGTTGGTGGTGAAACATTTGAATTCCAAAAATACCCTTGAATATTTATAAACATGATGTTATTATGTCAACTTGCATGTCATTTATGTTTAAGAGTCAAAGGAATAAAGTTTGCATGCAAGTTTTATTTTTCTATATAACATTATGTTCCAATAGTAATAAATTTTTATGTCATTACTGTCACGCCCCGATTCGTAGAGTCATTTATTCACATATTTTATCTCTTAGAATCCATCGTCCTCGCTTGGACGTGATGCCGTACAAGTCTGGTCTTGTACTTGTACAAGACAAAGATGGTACATAATTGATTTTCTTCAAATAGGAATACATCATAGCGGCAGAAGCAGATAAATTAAATTTAGTGAGGACAATCTTTCTCATTGAATAGAAATACATCACTTCTTTATAACAGCGGAGATAAAAGAATAACTTGAAGTCACACAGAGATATATAGAACTAAAATCTCTTTATTGATAATTAAAGAAGAGTACAAGACTTGTATTGAAGTACAATACTTACAGCATATCTCACTTTACATTGAAAGCCAACTGAACAATGTTATACAACTTACATTTGATATTTGGATATATTGGATTACAACTCGATAAACCGACTTGGCTTACAACTCATTGGTATCACTGATTGCAATGTTCCATACATTATGCCCTTTATAAACAGAAGACATCATCTTGTACAAGGAAAGCTTTTGTATGCCCAACAAATCTTCGATGCTGCGGGACCAATCAAGCCAATTTTCATGTGTAGAACATTCCAAGCACGAGCACCTGTCCACAAAATGTGGGTCAGCACATCATCTATGTACTGGCGAGCATAATCCAAACCACTCGCCTAAACCAACACTAACTGGTCAATTTTAGCAAGCATTTAATAGAATGATCTTTCTACTTGGGGCCTAGCATCAGTTTACATTTCTTGAGCAGAAACATTGAAGTAAGTAAACATGTCTTAGCATGGTATAGCATTTCTTTGTGTAAGACATCATCTAAGCAACATTGAGTTAACATGTTAAACATATTATGGAAATACTTTCTGAAGGCATCGTTTAGCATACTTGGTGTTATCATTCAACAGGTTATGCCAATGATCTAAAAGGCAATGCATCAGCAAATTCGTATTTAACATGTTGAGCATGTTAGAGTTTCTTATTTTAAAGGCAACAACACAGCATCATTTCATTTAGCATGTTAAGCAGTCAAGTTGAACCAATATATACAATATCACAATTATGTGATTCCTTACCGATAGCCGACTTCTCATACCTGCATCAAATACAGGTTATCAGATATACTTATGCTGCCTGATCAAAACATTCATTAGCATGCATCCTGACTACATGGTCACTAGTGTTGTTAAACCATATGGACTCTTTTCATTTCTTTTCATTTCAAGATAATGCGGTCAGCATAGTAGGTGGCGAGCCTCTATGCTACCCCGTCTTATCCGTGCTCCCATAACACTCATCATTATTTCCTCCTAGGCCGAATCGGTCCCCAGGGCCCTAGGAATCGTTCGAGGAAATTAAAACTCAAACCTTGTATACAAGTTGTCCATGACCATACGAATGCGTGTCCGACTCGATTGTGAACATAATCGCATGGTAAAATATATTAAAGAAGTAAAGGCAACAGTACATTATTAATCATATTCAATGACTTATTCATTTCATCATTACCATCATTTCATTTGGTGATCTTAAGGACCTCATACTTCATTATTATTCATTCATTGCTTCATTGCAATGTTTCTCATATCGTTCATTTTGACAAGGAACATAACATTCATTCATTCATTGCTTATAAGGGACAGGCAACATTTCATATTCTTGAAACAGATATACAGAGAGTACATGATTCTAGTATTTCATTCAGTTCATTGGTTCGATAGCATAACCAGTTCATTTCTTATTCTATCATTCATAAGGCATCTCATTATTCAAGTGTCTACTCATTCCGGCAGCGTTAAGCATAAGGGGCAATGCTATCAATTCATTCTCAGGCCTCAAATCACATTAGCAGTTCAATGTATTGCATATTTCAATAATTCTCAACATAGGCATCTCTATTATTCAGCAACTAAAACATGGGACATTTAGGGATAATTCATAGTATTTCAATACTTAATTTATTAAGCATGAAGGAGTAAGGAGGAGGAAGAACAGTTCCACTCACTTGCATAAAAGGGTCTTCCTGTTCCGATCACATATAATTCCACTAAGCGTAGCTCCACCAGCGAGCCACGTTCCAATACCTATTACGTCCAGCCAGCTAAGAGAGAATGCATCAGTCTCAATTCTCTTGATCTCCAACACAAGTCACAGTCCAACATTCTGATCTCTTCCAACAAGCCAACCAAATGCCTTACGCGGAGCGAGGCATTACATAATATACCACTCAAAAAAAGTTTTGTCCTCAAAACTTAAGAAAACAACTCATCTACTAGATTCACTTAGTCACAACGAGTTACTCATTCAGCTTCAATTCAATATTCATTTCAGCACACTCGGTCATCTCAAAATAGCTATCCAATTGTACCATTTAATCCATCAATAATTCAATCTATCTTTCTCTTTTCCGAATACTTGTAACTTCTCATTGATTCACCAACATTTTCTTATATTTTTATCTTGGTGACAATATATCACTTCATTTGGATCCATACACATATTTTAGGCGTCCCCAAAATATATGCATTTCAGCCAAAGTCCGCGCTAGTGCGATCAATTCTTCCCATAATATTATCTCAGTCGTAACCTATCACTTCGGCTGGATCCATACACATATTTTAGGCATCCCCAAAATATATGTACTTCAGCCAACTTCCATGTTAGTACGATTCGATCAGCCACGATATAATTCTCTTTTTTAAATTCAACTTAGCATCCTTTCAATTGACTTATCACTTTATTCACTTTGCCGCAATCAGTGTCTTCCAGGCCATAATACTTAATATCAGGGACAACTTGGTTAAGCTCTATACCCAATCATAATATTTATAACATTCGATCAAGGGTCTAACTTAGAGCCAATCATATCAAGAGTTCACAACATGCAATCATATTCCTTTCCAAATCCAATAATATTTCTCACCGAGGCAATTCATCTTTTCTAGAAGATACGATCCGACGTCACCCACTATCTAGTACCCGAGTCAGGGTATAATTCTATGCAATAGTTAAGGTTAACCCAGCTACCCGACTATGGATACCGGTCAAACATCACTAAGGCACAAGTTGAAGCATACATTTTCTTAGGTCAATACTCATTACTACCATCTCTCATTCAATGCCACAAGGTCATCCTATGGGTCTCCAATGGTCACCTATTATTCAATCAATCTCTAAGGTTAGCTACACTGACAGCTAAACTTAGTCATTCAGGTGACTTCCCTGGAGTAGACGGCTACTAGGGTTATACTAATTTCTTATTCTTAGGGCCAACAAGCAACCGACAATTCTAAGGAACTCTACCCAAACCTATGGATATCGACTCAGTTTGAATAACTATTCGCCATTGTCGGTTATGCCAACAATTTGTCATGCAGCCCACGATTTCTAGGGTCAAGTCTATCTATCTAGTGTCTTCTTCAAGGAAATATTTTTCACAGAGGCTCATTCTTAGACTTACCCAACGATCGACTAAGATCGATCTATCATCATTACGGTCAATTCCCAACCCTACATACGATTCTCATCGTTCTAATGATCCATCAAGTAAAATTCTCAATGATTCAATTTCTATTCCAATTCCTTTGTACCCACACGAACCCATAAGCCAAGGCTAACTATTCAAGGGTCATCGATTCCGATAGTCTTAACATAACTATGGAATCATACTATTCAGTCTATATGACGAAGTCACACCACTAAGTCATAAGCCAGCAATCTATATCCCAACCGACAGCCATCTAAATCTCATACGAACATTCTTAAAATTCCCTACATCAAGGGTCGAGTAGTTCATTCCATTCAATCCGATAATTCATGTATCAATTAACCATCCTCTATGCAACAAAATATTCAGGGTTGCTACTTGTTATTTTTCTAGTGCAATTCAATTCCTTAACATACATGTACATATGCAACGACTATCCTTTGGTGATTAAGATGGATTAACATCTATTGCACCTTAGGGTCAAGGCACAGATCTCTAATATTCCTTTGGTTTACCGACAATATTTTTAAAACTTTTAGCTTAGCAACCAACTTTGTATTAGACACATTTGATTTACATCCAACCAATCGAAATCAATATTCAAATGTTCTAAGCTACAACATTCTCTAGCCAAATCAATTTACCCATAGCATACTGTCTTACTAGTCTGAGTCATCACTCGACTAAATAATTTCTAACCAAGCCACCGGTTACAATTTCCAACAATCTCGCTACCCAACATAACATCACCGTCAAGGGACACTCGAGTCATCTAGCAACAATACATGACTCCCAGCTAAGTCTCGGCACTACCCAGTACCCCCAGATAGTTTCATTGCTATCCTAAGTAAAGGGTCAACAATTATCTCGTTCTGAGGTGGTAGAGGCAATATACCACTCAGAAACGAAGCCATCCTTAAACTATCCCACTCAAATCTATTCCGGATATTCATGATTTATAATGATCACACTGCTTAGCCAACATCTCGGGGTCTCAGTATCACAAGCCAACATTCTTAGGGTATCGAAAGCACTAGCCAGCACACATGAGTCAATTTTACCAGTTTCGTTGAACTCATCTATCAATTACCCCATTCACAATTCTTTTCCAACATCACATGCAATTCTCAACTTGTTACAGCATATATAGCCACTTTTCTTTATTCCCATATTCCAAACAGCATTCACAATATAGCATACTATGGCATCGAGTCATTGTTGGGTTATTTGTGTCCAAACCAATAACAATCATTTATTCAGGGGCATCACAATGTATATAGACTTATTGTATGGAACATCCAGTGAGCAGCCAAGAGGGTCAATGATCTTTCAGACACGAACAACATAGGATGATTACAGAACAACAACAGCATAATCGCGGAAGCAATCTTTGACTTAATCGCGGAAGTAACGTTGAGTGATCGCGGAAGCAACTTTGGTTAATCGTCGATGCAACTTTGATTTGAAATAAATCAAAGAAGAGATCAAGGACGTAAAGCCGTGCTCTGATACCAAATTGTCACGCTCCGATACGTAGAGTCATTTATTCACATATTTTATCTCTTGGAATCGATCGTCCTCGCTTGGGCGTGATGCCGTACAAGTCTGGTCTTGCACTTGTACAAGACAAAGATGGTACATAATTAATTTTCTTCAAATAGGAACACATCGCAGCGGCAGAAGCAGATAAATTAAATTTAGTGAGGACAATCTTTCTCATTGAATAGAAATACATCACTTCTTTATAGCAGCGCAGATAAAAAAATAACTTGAAGTCACACAGAGATATATAGAACTATAATCACTTTATTGATAATTGAAGAAGAGTACAAGACTTGTATTGAAGTACAATGCTTACAGCACATCTCACTTTACATTGAAAGCCAACTGAATAATACTATATAGCTTACATTTGATATTTGGATACATTTGATTACAACTCGATAAACCGACTTGGCTTACAACTCATTGGTATCACTGATTGCAATGTTCTATACATTATGCCCTTTATAAACAGAAGACATCATCTTGTACAAGGAGAGCTTCTATATGCCCAAAAAAGCTTCGATGCCGCGGGACCAATCAAGCCAATCTTCGTGTGTAGAACATTCCAAGCACGAGCACCTGCCCACAAAACGTGGGTCAGCACATCATCTATGTACTGGCGAGCATAATCCAACCCACTCGCCTAAACCAACACTAACTGGTCAATTTTAGCAAGCATTTAATAGAATGATCTTTCTACTTGGGGCCTAGCATTAGTTTACATTTCTTGAGCAGAAACATTAAAGTAAGTAAACATGTCTTAGCATGGTATAACATTTCTTTGTGTAAGGCATAATCTAAGCAACATTGAGTTAACATGTTGAACATATTATGGAAATACTTTCTGAAGGCATCGTTTAGCATACTTGGTGTTATCATTCAACATGTTATGGCAATGATCTAAAAGGCAATGTATCAGCAAATTCGCATTTAACATGTTGAGCATGTTAGAGTTTCTCATTTTAAAGGCAACAACACAGCATTATTTCATTTAGCATGTTAAGCAGTCAAGTTGAACCAATATATACAATATCACAATTATGTGATTCCTTACCGATAGCCGACTTCTCATACCTGCATCAAATACAGGTTATCAGATATACTTATGCTTCCTGCACAAAACATTCATTAACATGCATCCTGATTACATGGTCACTGGTGTTGTTAAACCATATGGACTCTTTTCATTTCTTTTTATTTCAAGATAATACGGTCAGCATAATAGGTGGCGAGCCTCTATGCCACCCCGTCTTATCCGTGCTCCCATAGCACTCATCATTATTTCCTCCTAGGCCGAATCGGTCCCCAGGGCTCTAGGAACTGTTCGAGGAAATTAAAACTCAAACCTTGTATACAAGTTGTCCATGACCATACGAATGTGTGTCCGACTCGATTGTGAACATAATCGCATGGTAAAATATATTAAAGAAGTAAAGGCAACAGTGCATCATTAGTCATATTCAATGACTTATTGATTTCATTATTACCATCATTTCATTTGGTGATCTCAAGGACCCCATACTTCATCATTATTCATTCATTGCTTCATTGTAATGTTTTTCATATCATTCCTTTCGACAAGGAACATAACATTCATTCATTCGTTGTTTATATGGGACAGGCAACATTTTATATTCTTGCAACAGATATACAGAGAGTACATGATTCTAGTGTTTCATTCAGTTCATTGGTTTGATAGCATAACTAGTTCATTTCTTATTCTATCATTCATAAGGCATCTCATTATTCAAGTGTCTACTCATTCCGGCAGTGTTAAGCATAAGGGGCAATGTTATCAATTCATTCTTAGGCCTCAAATTACATTAACAGTTCAATGTGTTGTACATTTCAATAATTCTCAACATAGGCATCTCTATTATTCAGCAACTAAAACATGGGACATTTAGGGACAATTCATAGTATTTCAATACTTCATTTATTAATCATGAAGGAGTAAGGGGGAGGAAGGACAGTTCCACTCACTTGCATAAAAGGGTCTTCCTGTTCCGATCACACATAATTCTACTAAGCGTAGCTCCACCAGCGAGCCACGTTCCAATACCCATTCCGTCTAGCAAGCTAAGAGAGACTGCATCAGTCTCAATTCTTTTGATCTCCAACACAAGTCATGATCCAACATTCTGATCTCTTCCAACAAACCAACCAAATGCCTCACGCGGAGCGGGGCATTACAATTACCATTTCCTAAAGGTTATTAGTCTCAATAGAAAATAAAAATTAAAAAAATTATACTTCGAATCTCTTGACATATAAATAGTCATGACCTGAAAAAGACGAAAAGATGGCAACTGACTTTATAATATTCTAATTAAAATACGTACAAAGTATGTATATGTAGACTAGTAAAAAATATAAAGAAATGCATGCATGCATGCTAATGTCAGAAGAACCATTCACCCCAGAAATGATTGATGATATCTAAATCACTATACATCTCGTATCCAGGTTCTCCTGGGATTACATCATCAAAGGGTCGTTTAAATGTCTGTATTAAATCACAAATTTTTCTGAGGTCGTCGTCGAAGTGCACATTGAAGCACCCACGTATGTCGAGCACGTGCAGACCCTTGCAGTTGCATATGATAGATCGCAACGTGTCTCCATTGAACATGCTGAATCCCATCTCTAGGTGCTCGAGACGCGGCATCGAATCAGCCACGGCCTTTACCTTCGTCTCGTTCTGCGTGTTCAGTACGAATCTGTTCCTGAGCATGAAATATGGAGGGGGCATGTTCCTCCTCAGCTTGACCAGACGGTGGCAATACTTTCCGGCAGAAAATATTCCAGTCGTCATATAGAGGTAGTAGCTAATGTCGAGTTCTTCCAGCACCGGAAGAAACTCCAAGTGTCTCACGAAAGTTTCATCACTCACGTCGTACTTCGGAATGCGCAGCACCCTTAGAAATTTCCCACTGTATTATAAAAATGGAAAAATATCAATAGAAATTAACAAAAGTATACGTAAAATTTTGTAATAAAAAAATTAAAGTATTAGAATAAGACCAAATAAAATTTTGCACAGGCCTTAAACATGCAAAAGGGAAGGCTGCTTCGTCGAGCTTGTACGCGAAGAAGGACTATAGATTTCCCCCACTGCGAGCCACGAGCTTCTTTACGGTCAAACTAATCTCAGCGGTTTGCTGGGTCCTCCGGCACCACTGTACCAAGTTGACGTTAGACCAATAGTCTAAGGGACCGTTGAGCGCCTTCCACCACGAACGACAAACTGGGGCCACGTTGCATATTACCTCGTCCGCCAGCATCCCCGACAGTACTAGTATCATTGAGAGAATCTCGGTAGGGATGACGGTCCATCCGCTGCAGTTGATCTTGCTCCTCTCCATTGCGACTGTTCTTCTTCTTCTCTCCTTTGTTTCTCTCTAGTCTGATGGGTTCTTTTCTTTGGAAAAGGCTATTTAACCCCTCATTTTGGGGGGTGTAACCCGCTCGTGGAGGGGTGTGACCGAACAAGGCATGAATCTATTAGGAAATAACGATAATGCCACTGTATTAATATTAGCAATTAGTCGATGTGGCTTCCAAAATATTTGGGTGATGCCATCTCCCATTATGTGGCATCTGACATGGCAGATGACACAACAGCTGACATGGCAAATTTTAACCCAAAAAATTAATTACCTAAAATTTTTAATATTAATGTTAATGTTAATATCAATATTAATATTAATATTAATATTAATATTAATATTAATATTAATGTTAATGTTAATGCTAATGCTAATGTTAATATTAATATTAATATTAATGTTAATATTAATGTTAATATTAATATTAATTAATATTAATTTGATATTAAATTATTTATTTACTATTAATTTTAATTTTAATATTAATTTTATTGTTAAATTTTGCCATGTCAGCTGTCATGTTAGCAACCATGTCATATGCCACATAATGGAAGATGGTATCACCCAAATTTTTTGGGAGCCAAACAGCATTTTTGTAATATTAGTTTCAATTATATTATAAATTTTAAATTAACAGAAAAGCCACTGTAGATTTAATATTAATAATACTGTTAAATTTTTCCAATTATACCTCGATACTTACGAATGTCGACCGAGATATCGTCTTCATCATTATCAAGTTTTGTCGTTGTTGCCATAGGGGTCCCTATTGACTTGGATGAGTTAACTGTTGGGAACACTTCGCAAGCATCCAATCTTTGTCCCCAAACAGACTGAGAATGCCATCATCTGCCAGCCTCCCTACCGAAACCAAGTTGTAGCGCAAACTCGGTACATGGCACAGTATTTCCATCGCCCAAGTCATACTTTATATGACGAGCTTTGAGATTATTGTAGTACCCCGTCCCAACACCGTCTCCCATTTTCGTCCACGGGGTACGCGAGAAAGGAATAATGTCGCTACCGATTCGGTCGGGACCGATAGGTCAGAATCGGCCGGGTCGATCGAACATGAACGGTTGAATTAAGATCCATTCCACGTTATGGAATGGCTTCTTTGGAACCAAGTTCCATATTCAGCTGGGTTGCGCCTCAAGGATTGGCTCTGCGGCTAAGTCGGGAGAGACCTCTCGTTCCTCTGATATTCATGCTGCACTTGATTTGGATTTGGCTTTAGTTTTCGTGAATGCGTTATTCGTGAATGTTTCTAATGGGTTTTCGTGACTTGCATGTTCGAGCTTCGCATTTATAACGAAATTCCTTAAATTACACAACGTTCTAATCAGTTGCTTATGCGGTTGCAGGTGATCGCGTAGGCGACGTCAGCGCAGCCAACTAGTCGCTCGCTTGAAGCAAGTCTAAGGCGAGTGGCTGACCTCCTTCGCCTCGTCCCTCTACTTTAAAATCAATATGTGAAGTAAATGAATGCTTGTCATAATAGTGTAGAATCAAAGGAAACTTCGAACTTCTGCGACTGTGTTAGGTACTGGCCATTGACTCTATGGCCACTATCTTTTGGGGGTCCACTTCCACTCTACCTCTGGTGTTGATGTGACCTAAGTACGAGATACGATCCAGCCAAAACTCGCACTTACTGAACTTCGCGTACAACTGGTGTTCCCTGAGTATCTAAAGAACTACACGAAGATGCTGCTAATGCTCTGCCTCACTTTTGCTATAGACTAAGATGTCGTCTATGAACACTATCACGAACTGATCCAAATATGGCATGAAGATACGATTCATGAGGTCCATGAATACGGCTGGCACATTGGTCGCTCCAAATGGCATAACAAAGAACTCCCAATGTCCATACCTCGATCTGAATGCTGTCTTCGGGATGTCTTGCTCTCTGACTCTGATCTGATGGTACCATCACCGCAAGTCAATATTCGAGAATACAGCCACTCCCTTGAGCTGATCAAATAAGTCATCAATGTACGATAATCAACACATAATCTTGACGTACCATCCTTCTTCTTCAAAAGAAGCATCGGTGCTCCCCAAGGCGATCCACTAGCACGAATGAATCTCTTGGTTCTGAGTTCTTCAATCATCTTGTACAAGATTTCCAACTTTGAAGGTGCCATCCTGTAGACTCTCTCTGATACTGGTGCCGTCTCTGGAATCAAGTCGATGGTGAAAACTCTGTCTCACCGGAAATTGAAAACTCTGCCTCACCGGGAATACCAAAAATAATCCTGCCAATATGGCAGTCTATTCTTGTGTATTGCTCCTTCAACCAATCCATTCCTAGGCCAAGGGACCGATTTGGCCCGCCGCAAAAGGGTCGCCGTCTAACCCAGCTATAGTCCGTGATGGCTTGACATTGCCAGTAGCCTTCACACCCTTTCATTGCTTAACAAATGCACGTGACACAGGACGGTGCTTGCTATAACTTTGATAGCCCAACAAAACTCTTTTCTAACGTGTTCGTGCAACGACTTGATAAGCAAGGGCTACGTCAAGCCTTGCATCGAGGGAACGTACTGTGCACGCGTTCGACTTGAACAATCAAGTTTTTTGGGTGCATAGACTTAAGCAAGAAGCAGTGAAATACGACTTAAACTACGGGACAAGCGAATGTTAATATTAATTGTAGTTCCAATTACAATTTAAATAAAAAAGAATACAATTTTAACTTTAACTAGTTTGAAGTAAATGTTAAATCAAAAACTATTTTAAATTTTAGTATTAATATTAGTTTCAATAATATTGTAAATTTTAAATTAACAGGAATGCCACGGTATTAGAAACCTAGCTGATGTCACGTTGCTCGAGCTCGGTTAGTGTTCGTCTAAACTCGTACGTGCGAACTAGTTATTAGTAATGAAAACCAAAAATTAAATTTTAAGTTTAAAATCTAGTCGAGCGCGATCCTTTCTCTTTATCCTATCTCCCACACACACTCTCTCTCTCTCTCTCGGGTTCTCTCTCACAGGTTGTGTTCACTAATACCATATCATTAGAAATAATTACACAACAGATCCCGTAGCATTAAATGCTGCTGCATGCGTTATCCTACACAATTTAATAATAAACACTGATACCATATCATTAGAAGAGTAAAAGTTGTCTTGGAAGTTGTAAAAAATTACTTTGTATTGTCTTCTCAATACTTTTTTGCATTGGAGATGACTTTTTAAACTTATTGCCATTTATGAATATAATCTTGCCGCCTATACAAGATATTGTCTTGTGCCTCATGCCTCATAGGATACACAACACATAACAAGACAATAGAATTCGTAGCATTAAATGCTGCTGCATGCGTTATCCTACAGAAGAGGGCCACGTGGAGAATGCTGCTGCATGCTTCCTCATGCGTTATTAGCTACACAATTTAATAATACATGTACCCAGAAGACGAAAAAGTTGTGTTGTTGGAAGTTATTTTTTTAAAATTATGCTTGCTTCTAGAATCACTCAAGATTTTCATGAGCCATCAAAAGAGGGCCACGTGGCGGAGGTACAAGGAAGACGAAAAGGTTGTGTTGTTGTCTTGTTGGAAGTTGTTTCTTTCTGAATAATGCTTTTTGTACCTCCAAATTGTACTTTCAAATTGTCCCTCCTTACGTGGCAGCTGACGTGATATGTTGATCTGGCAGTTGACATGGCAAATTTTTTTTTAAAAAAAAAAATTAACATTAAAATTAATGTTAACATTAACATTAACATTAACATTAACATTAACATTAACAATAAAATTAATATTATCGTTAACATTAACAATAATATTAATATTAATATTAACATTAATATTAATATTAATATTAATATTAATATTAACATAAATTAATATTAACATTAAATTAACATTGATATTAACGTTAAATTATTATGGAGAAAATTGGATAGTTAACTTTTTGGATTAAAATTTGCCATGTCATCAGTCATGTCAGATGGCACACAATATTATTTAACATGCCACATCAGATGGGAAGGCTATATATTAGAGGAACAATTTGGATGTACGAATAACATTACCCTTTCTTTTTGTATTGTTTTTTGTCCTTCATTTTTTCTGTTGGTTTCTAACACACTTTATTTTCTTCAATGTCGACTTCACATGGAGAAACTGATCGTCGTATGAAAGATTTAGTCGATGAAGAAAGCTTCATTTCAAGAGCAGTGTTAGATGATTTGGATGATGATTAAAGTTTGAAAGCTGTTAACTTAGGAGACAACAAAGAACAAGATAAAGAAAACAACGGAAGAATGCATCATAACGATGACGACGACATCACGCAAACAATAAAATGTTATTTCGCATCACCATTTCTAATGGATTTAAGAAATGTATTATATTTTTACATTTATTTTTCATATTTATTTTGTTTTATTCTGTTCTTAGGGACGACGGTGAATCTCTATTAGATTTTGATGCAGCGACGATGAAAAAAATATTGCAGTCTGCCAACATTAACAAATATCCAAAACAACTCTTAGAAGAAGATATTGTTGGCTTACAGTTCAACTCTATTGAAGAAGCAGAGACATTCTACCGAATATATTCAAAAGCATATGGTTTTAGTATTAGAAAGAACGAAGTAAAGAAAAACAAATCTGGGATGGTGGTGGTCCGTAGTTGGTGTTGTTCGAATACGGGATTCAGACAGAAGAAATACAATAAAGCTCCTAACAGGGTTCGTGAGCCAAGAAGTAAAAGCAGAAGTGGTTGTAAAACAATTTTTCGTATTGGGAACACTAATTCTACAAAGATGTGGGTCGTCAAAAAATTTTATGTACTTCACAACCATAGCCTGGCGAATGATTATAAAACATTTTTTTGAGATCCCATCGTAAGATATCACCCGCAGAGTTGGAAGAAGTTAAGCTTATGAAGCAATCAGGGATGGGGACTGGACAGATATGGAATTTAATTGTCCACAAGAAAGGTGGCTGGGATAAGGTTGGATGGACGAAAAAGGATTTATACAACGCTCTAGCTCAAGATAGTAGAGCACTAGACGACGTTGATGCTACGACAACACTTACATTTTTTCAATCTAACGAGGGCATTGACCCAGATTTCTTCTACACGTACGAGGTAGACGAAGATTCCAGATTGACCCATCTCTTTTGGGCTGACGGTGCATGTTATTTCGATTACGAATTATTTGGAGATTCACTAGCATTTGATTCTATATATAAAACAAATAGAAGTCAAATGCCGTTGGTGGTTCTAGTGGGTACAAACAATCATGCAATGACTTGTGTGTTTGGGTTTGCAATGATCCATAATGAGACTGCAGAGACATATTCTTGGGTTTTAAAAAAAATTCCAAGAGTGTATGAATGGCAAATTACCAGTGACAGTTCTCACGGATGGTTGCAGATCCATGAATAAGACAATTGAGGATTTAATGCCCAGCGTAGTTCATCGAACGTGCTCATGGCATATCCTAAACAATGCAGCCAAACATGTACACCGAGAGGGTTTTGCAAATAAATTGAGTCTTCTGATTAAAAGGTACATCGCACACTTGCTACTTTACTTTGAAGTATGTTGTTGTTACAATATTACAACTTTAGTTATTGTCCATGTTTTCTAAACAGGTACTATTAAGTCGAAGAATTTGAAAACCATTGGCAGCAGATGCTAACGGATTATAATGTAGAGAACAATGAGTGGACCACTGCATTGTACAGAACGAGGAAGCGATGGACGGACACATTCCTACGTAGAAATTATTTTGGTGGTTCTACTGCAACAAATAGATGTGAATCTATGAACGCATTTCTGAAAAGATTTTTGAATGAGAAGCTGCTACTATGGAAGGCCCTTCAAAATTGTGACCACAGTTTGGCGGCCTTACGTTACGACCAGATGAGTAAGCATGTCACTGATAAACTCTCAACACCAGTTGTGAATCAAACTAGCATGGCCATAATAGAAGTTAAATTTACCGTAATTTATACTAAAATGGTGTTTATAGAGGTAAGGAAGGAAATCACACGTTCTGATGCATATACTGTTCTCCATCATCACATCATAAGAGAGGCAGAAGTTTGCACTATCCAAAAGTATATGTCGCCAAACAGTGTCAACCGGAAGGTTACATTTGATCTGGCCGACAACATCATAAAATGTAAATGCTTGTGGATGGAGACCAAGGGGATTCCTTGTAGGCATATTTTTTCAGCAATGAAGAGATTGCAAATTGGAGATATTCCAAAGAACTTGATAAAATCTCGTTGGCTCAAGGATTGCAAAGAGAGTTATCTCTCCGGACCTGGCGCAGAAAGAAGATTCATCCACCTAGACAATATTGAGAGCAGAAGGTATGGTGGTATTAATGAACAAGTTAATCTGTTTACATATTATTGTAAAAAATCAAGCAAAATTCAAGAGAGGGGAACGGAGTTGATGTCGTCTGTTCTGATGGAGTTAAAAAAAATGGTGACTGATATTGGTAAAGAAGAACAAATGGTAGCTGATGCGGTTCATGGAGTATATGAATCTTTAAAAGAGCCAAATCCGGTAGCAACAAAAGGAAGGCCTTCTCAAGGGAAATCAAGCTAGCCTACAGTAAGTCAGACTATACCGAAGCCTAGAACTTGTAGAGTTTGTAAAAAATCGGGTCACGATTTTCGTAATTGTAAAGTACAAAAGCGAAATAGCGATAAAGAGCAAATGGAATCAAATGAAACATCGTTGACTTAAGACAATATCTTTCCTATGTGGAAAGATGCCATTCACACAAGACAATTAGATAAAAAATATGTTCTCCAATGCAAAAGTTTGAGAAGACAGTTAGATAAAAACTTTTATTCAACTTCCAAGACAACTTTTTCATTTCTTCTTTTTTATATGTATAAAAGTCATTTTGAAGGGGCAGATGCTCACAATAGGGTTGGAGAATAGCATTCTCAATCGTTTCAAATTAAACAAAAAATAGCATTCTCAATCGTTTTAATACTGGGAACGGCATTCTCCGTGTAATTCAAAACGGAGAATAGCATTCTCCGTTTAAATGACACGAAGAATATCATTCTCCGTTTAAATTAAAATGGAGAATGAACAATCTAATGTGTTTTTAACACTGGGAACGTTATTCTCCGTTTTAAATTAAACGGAGAATGTCGTTCTCCGTTCCAAATTAAACGGCAAATATAATCCTCAATCGTGTTAACACTGGGAATGCTATTCTCCGTGTAATTCAAAACGGAGAACGCTATTCTCCGTTTAATAAAATACGGAGAATAGAATTTTCTTTCATTTTAACTCTTCTAATATCGTACTCCGTTTAATTGGCACAAAAAACGTGGTGAAAACTTGTTTAATTAACAAAATTTGACAACATATTTAAGAATGTGAAGTTTCTAATCTCAATATTTCCATTATTTGAATATTTGATTAAATTTTTGAACGTATTTTTTTTGCAATGAGCCGTTCTATACATATTTTTGCCATCCCGAATTTTTCACGTTTGACGACTTGGTAACAAGACTATGTACTTGAAAAGAGTAAAATTGAAACCCTCAAAGTTGGCAGAATTCGAAAGGGCAGATTCATTGGTATTAATGGCATATAAATGGCAGTAGTTGGAAGAGTTCGTTCTAGTCTTACTTAGCTTTACTTGAGAAGGGGCAGATGTATTGGTATTAATGCAAATTAATTGAATAGAATTCGAAGTGACTGCCACTTGGCGCATGAGTTCGAGTTGTTCCTTGCCTATAAATGGCAGTAGTGTAGGGGGAGTTTGTTCTTGTCTCACTTAGCTTTTCTTATGGAGATGGACTCTACCGATCCTCCGCCTTGGCAAGACGCTTTCCTCTTGGTCGTCGATCTCATTGTTCGAAGAAGCTTTGGTGGTGAAGTCCTTCAGAAGACTGAGATGTGCCTAGTGGACTGTCCGTGTTCGTGCACTTCGTTGACTGCGTGCCATGATGTTGGTTACTGGAAGAGCTGCAGGGTTTGGGTTGATTGCCAACCCACACTCTGTCGAAGCGCCCTCACGTTGATTCGCTCGGACTATGTACGGTGTTTCTTTGCTGCAAGGAGTTCCTTTGCTCAAGGCATTCCATTGCTCCGATGATGCATGAAAAAGTGATTTGCCTCAAGGAATTCCTTTGCCTCAGGGAGTTCCATTGCTCTGATGATGCACTATGAAGTGAATTCCTTTGCAAGATCCTTTGCCTCAAAGAATTCCTTTGCAAGGTCCTTTGCTCTCATGGAATTCCTTGGCACTCAAGGAGTTCCTTTGACTCCTTGATTGTATTCCACACTTTGTCGAAGCGCCCACACTCTCTCAAGCTCCTCCTTGGCACGTTGATGATGAAGTGATTTGCTCCGACGATGCACGGTATTCCATGTTCGTGCACTTCATCAGAAGTCTAAGATGTACCGAGTTTTCGTGTTCGTACACTTCATCGAATGTGTGTCATGATGTTGGTTACTGGGTCCAGGATCGCCGCGGCCTAGTTTTTGTTATGCTCCGATGATGCACGATGAAGTGATTTGCCTAAAGGAATTTCTTTGCCTCAAGGAGTTCCATTCCTCTGACGATGCACGATGAAGTGAATTCCTTTGCAAGGTCCTCAGCCTCAAGGAATTCCTTTGTAAGTTCTTTTGCTCTCAAAGAATTCCTTTGCTTCTGTTCCTGTGCCCAAGAAATTCCTCTTGCTCTTGCTCTAACGATGCACGATGAGTTATTTGCCTTAAGGAGTCATCCAGCGGTTCCTATGCTCTGACGATGCAAGATGAAGTGATTTGCCTCACTTCATCGTGCATTGTCAGAGCATAGGAACCGTTGGATGACTCCTTGAGGCAAATCACTTCATCGTGCATCGTCAGAGCAAGAGCAAGATGAATTCCTTGAGGCACAGGAACAGAAGCAAAGGAATTCCTTGAGAGTAAAGGACCTCGCAAAGAATTTCTTGAGCCAGAGAACCTTGCAAAAAAATTCACTTCATCCTGGAGATGGACTCTACCGATCTCCCGCCTTGGCAAGACTCTTTTCTGTTGGTTACTGGAAGAGCCACAGGGTTTGGGTTGAAGCGCTCGCACTTTGATTTGCTCTGACTATGCACGGAGTTCCATTGCTCAGGGAGTTCCATTGCTCTGACTATGTACGGAGTTCCTTTGTTCAGGGAGTTCCATTGATCTGACGATGCACGATGAAGTGATTTGTATCAAGGAATTCCTTTGCCTCAAGGGGTTTCATTGCTCTGCGATGCCCGCACGCAGCTCACATTCAACTTTTTCTTGGTAGTAGAATTTTATGTAGTAGTTCAGACTTTTATATGTAAATAAAAGTCAAACTTTTCGTGGTTTTGACAATGTAAATGTAGTTCAAAAATAATTTTATTATAAAAGACAGAGCAGACCAGACGTTATAAAAGACAGAAGTTCCTTGCCCAAAAATGATTTTATTAGAAAAGACAGAACAGACCAAACGAAAAAGGCTTTTATCAACTGTCCTCCGTCGATATAAAACAGAGAATAGCCATTCTCCGTTTAATTTGAAACGGATAATGATCATTCTCCGAGTTAATTAAAACGGAGAATGGCCATTCTTATGGGTGGTAATGACATTCTCCGTGTAATTTAACACGGAGAATGTCATTCTCCGTTTCAAATTAAACGGAGAATAGCATTTCTCAATCGTTTTAATACTGGGAATGGTATTCTTCGTCTAATTCCACACGAAGAATAGCATTCGTCGTTTCAAATGACACGGAGAATGGCATTCTTCGTCTTATTGAACTTTTTCTTGGTTGTAGGATTTTATGTAGTAGTTCAGACTTTCATACGTAAATAAAAGTCAAACTTTTTATAGTTTTGACAATGTAAATGTAATTAAAAAATAATTTTATTATAAAAGCAGAGCTTATAAAAGACAGAAGTTCCTTGCCCAATTACATAATTACATTGTTGTTTTACAATGTCATTGCTTGGTTCGTGTTACATATTTGCTTGAAAGTAACTTCTTAGCCCATACCAACCTCATCATTATAATCTCCTGGTGAGTGTCATCGTCATTTCCTTCCGGTATTTCGAAGGGAGTAGTCATCAACCTCTTCATATAATACGCCGTGTACAAGAGGCAGTTGGGTGCCTTTTGTTGTGGGCAATTTGGAGAATAATTCAGTACTTTGCTCTCATACTCCATCTTCGCCGGGCATCTCTCCCTCATCATATCAACTTTTCTTCTGACGATAGGCTCTAAGGTCTTCTTCATTAATTCTGCATCCACCTTGCCCTTTTCGTACGTGGTTTGCCTCAAGGAGTTGTAGTGTGTCCAGTCGTAGGAGATAAAGTTGAATGTGAGCAGAGTATAGTGTCTGATGGATAAATTAAAGAGTGGGATGAATAGCAACTCTATGTCGTCCTCCAAACCCATGACGAAGTCTACTACATCTGTTTGGAAGTCTTCAAGGGCGCTGACTTTTGCGTCTGGTTCAATGGCACGTTCAACGATGTTCTGTTTCCCAAAAATAAAACACAATATCATGAGTAATTTTTTTGTCATTTTTTATCGGTGTACACATGAATATGGATTTTTCTGTTTGGATTCTTACCAATGTGTGGGGCATCCAGAATGCAGACCACTTATGTTTCAATGTTTGGGGCACCGACTTTTGCTTCTGGTTCAATGGCACGTCCTTTGAACTAGACGGGGCACAACTTCTTTTAATGCCTTGAATTTTTCTCAGCTTCCTTATTATTAGGTTCAGTATGTCAGCCTCCATGTCTTCATAGTTGAGTATGTCTTGCAGGTCTATTGTCGACAACTGGACTGTAACTTTATTTTTACCCTCTTTCGGCGAAAATAAGTATACAATATCACTGCACATAAATTTAGTTTAGATTAAATTAATAGAGATAGATTCTCATTACATAATTATAAAAAACGTCTAGAAAAAACAAAAAAAGGGTTTAGAATACATACTCTGGACACTTCTTTTTGGGAATTATGATGTCGATGTATTGCTTCTTCAGCTCTTCATCCGCATCTTTCCAAAGTAAGAGTTCATCGCATTCCCTTACTATGACACGGTTCTTCTTTAATTCAGCCATTTTGGCGTCTCCTTCGGATTTCGGAGCGGCATTAATCTTCCGCTTTTTATTAGCCTCTCTAACTGTATTCTTTTCCAAGGGAGTAACATCTTCAACGGCTAATGGCGCTGATGGTTTTCTGAACCTCTTTTCCCCCGATCCTCCTCTTCTTTTGGCTTTTTTTGGAGCAGCAAGTTCAGCAGCTGCTTGAATCTCCTCATGCTGTAATGCTACAACCATGGCTTGGAGATTAACGATTTTCGTATCCTTTTCAATGGCTTCAATATTCAACGATTCAACTTTATTTTGAAGCTCCCTTTTCTCCTCAACGAACCTTTTATTTATTTTTCTGAGTTGCTCGGTTGTTTGTACTGAAATAAAACAAACAACAATAAAATGTATGATGTGAATCTAACACAGAAAATGACATTCTTCGTGTAATATAATACGGAAAATAACATTCTCCGTTTGGAATTACACGGAGAATAACCTTCCCAGTATCGAAATGATAGAGAATAGCAATTATCCGTTTCAAATAACACAAAGAATGCCATTCTCTGTGTTATAATACACGGAGAATAGCCGTTCTCCTGGAAGATTACAAATCAGAAATTTAAAATAGAAAAGATTTTACCTTGTGCATGTAGCTCTGTTACATTGTCGTTGAGCCGTGCATTATCTGCAATAAGAACATAATTTTTCTTTCTCAAATCCTCCAGTTCATGCACAGAGCCCTCCATCACAATGTTGACTGCACGTTGTTGTGCTTCTTCTGCCTCGAGCTCTTTCAGTTTTTCTTTGAGTGTCTCGTTCTCAAGGTTGGCTGCACGTAACTGCGCTCCTTGTGCCTCCATCTCTTTTAACTTTTCTTTGAGTTCTTCATTCTGCACAAGAATATCATAATGATTTCTTCTCAAATCCTCCAATTCCTGTGCTGAGTCATCCATCACAGCGCCCATTTCATCATGCTGTTGTATCCATTGTTCATCAAAATTATCCCCACCTGCTTCTTGGTGTTCTTTCTTTCCTTTTTTTTTAACTTCTTCTATAGGTGGTTCATCTTCTTTTTGCCCTTCTTCTTCCCAACAGGTATAACCGGATCTTCCAATATCATCTTCGATCTCAACTTGTTGTGATATTCGGCCTTGAGGAAGTTTGAGATTTCGTACCCATTCCATGTGAAAAATCTTGGGTAATAAGAAATTGGGACGAACTTCCTTTCCACAAATTTACTATGTTCTGCAAACCAATAGAGAAAGTATATTGTACAACCTTTCAATTTGGAGTAAGCCATTGAGTAATCCCCCGTTCAGTTTTGCTTCTAATTCTCTTTATGTTATCCATTACATATGCCAGGATTAACCTTAGCCAGCATATACTGTTGATGACGTCCACACTGTCTACCAAGGCCAAGAATCTGTACGGTAAATTTAAACCGCCAGACTTTGTGAAGAATATTGTTTGGCATAAGTGAAAGATTATTAGCTTGGCCAAATCATCTGGATTAACAACGTTATCTCCGCCATGAAGTCATCGTAACAATTCAAAGAACTTGTCTCACACTTTCTTATTCGTGACTTCTGAGTGTTTGCCTTAGAATTAGCCAGCAATCTTGTGAAGTGATCTCTACACAGGCTCAATGATGCTGGTGGTGTGGGCTGCTGTGGTTTTTCCTTTATCAATCTTCTGTAAAAAAACATTATTATCGCTTTCTTCATTCAGCGGTAGACCAAAGATGACTGCCATATCGTTGACGCTTGGCACGATTTTAACAGTGGTGCTCAATTCAAAGCACCAGACGCCATCTTCTTCTTCTGTGTAACTTACAATTAAATTCTCAAGCCCTTCCGTTACCTTGGCCAATTCGAAGACGTGGACTCTGTTTTGGTAGAAAATCTCGACAAAATTCCAGAAACTGGTATTCTTCAAGGAATCAATAACTCGCTCAGGTAAACGGCCAACATCTTGATTGACCTCCTCCATAAAATTTAGCATTGGCTTGAAGGTAGACCGGAAAAGTCTTGCTTCCTTATTCCTGTCAGATTTTTTTTACAAAACAAAAAAACAAAAAATTAGGTCGGAGAATGGCCATTCTTATGGGTTTTAACACTGGGAATGACATTCTCCGTGTAAATTAACACTGGGAATGTCATTCTCCATTTCAAACTAAACGGAGAATATCATTCTCAATCGTTTTAATACTGGGAATGACATTCTCCGTGTAAGACAACACGGAGAATATCATTCTCGGTTTCAAATGACACGGAGAATGTCATTCTCCGTTTAAAATAAAACGGAGAATGAACATTCTAATGTGTTTTGGGAATGTTATTCTCCATTTCAAGTTACACGGAGAATGCCATTCTACGTTCCAAATTAAACGACGAATAGAATCCTCAATCATTTTAACACTGGAAATGCTATTCTCCGTGTAATTGGAAACAGAGAATGCTATTCTCCGTTTGTAAAAACACGGAGAATAGCATTCTCTTTCATTTTAACTCTTGTAATGCCATACTACGTTTAATTTAACATGGAGAATAGAATCTCCATTTCAAATTACACGGAGAATATTATTCTCCGTTTAAATTAACACGGAGAATAGCATTCTCATGTGTTTTAACACTGAGAATGCCATTTTCCGTTAAAGTAAACGGAGAATGATATTATTAATTTAATTTAGACGGAGAATGGCATTCCCAGTGTAATTTGACAGGGAGAATGAACATTCAAATACGTTTTATGACAGAGAATGTCATTCTCCGTGTAATATATACAGAATTTGCGAACATAAACTCAAAGTTGTACCTTCTGTTTGTACTTCTTTTTGCACTTTTTTTGTTTAGCAACTTTTCCCTTTTTCTTCTGTACAACTTTCTTAGAATAGGGTTTCGATTGTTCTCCGTCTTTCCCTTTTTAGATTTTCTGTAACTGGTACATCTTCTCTAATTGGTGATGCTGTCGGTAATGATTCTGCCGCTGATGCCGACATGGTGTGAAGATTACGAATGGGGAGGAAGGTTTGAAGATTTTGGAGGAGAATGACCTAAGTTTGAGTACAGAATGGAGTATGGAAGAAGAGGAAGAATCGAAACGGTTTTCTTTTTTTTTGTAATAAAAGGGTTCGGGGGTATTTTGAATTAATTAGAAGGGCAAAAATATCATTCGATGGAAGGGCAAAAAGAATCGAAATCATTTGGACTCCTTTCTGCTTAATTATATTAATTAGAAGCAAAAATGATTCTGCTTAATAAAAAAGAATCGAAGCCGTTTGGCAAAAATGTCATTACAACTCAACAAAACAAATGAACATAATACATTAGATATAAAAAAAGAAGAAAAAAAAATCATCGTCTTCCATATTCAATCATTTCAGATTGGACTCATTTCTGCTTAATTATATTATATAAACAACTTTTTTAGTACTTCATTGTGCTCTGAAGTTGTAATCCATTCAGCAGCTTTGCGTCTTTCCATTCCCGCATCAAACTGCATATAACATAAAAAATATTGCTCTAAAAAGTGTATTTTTGACGACATATTTCCAGACTTACATTGAGAGAACGGTAGTCTAGACTACATCGGTCTTTCATGAATACAATTACAAAAATCCCACAATCAACTGAATTGCCTTGGCGGGGAACATAAGAACGACGTTTTATTGCAAAAGTAGAAAAGCTGAACCTAGCATCTCTCAACTTCAAAATCTCTTCTTCAATAAAGAGATCCAAATTTGAAAGCTACAACTACCAGAATACAATATGTATTAGTATACCGCGTATCTTGTACCCAATTCATAAAAATTGATGAATATGAGCTTATTATTTCTTTTATGACTGTTTTGTTTTGAATCGGATCATCTTTAGATGCAAGTGAGTCCCAAATTTCAACAGTCCTTGTTTTAACCAGAACTCTTGCAAGAGTATAGTGTCCATCCAAAAGAATGGGTATGTATATCTGAATCATGATTAATTAGGTAAAATAAATTAGTAAATTTTTAGAAAATTAGGATTAATATTAAACAGAAATACATTAATACCTTGTTAGAAGTGCTTAAAGATGTAGCACCCAGTTTCTAAAATGAGGGTAATTTTAAAATTTTGTAATTAAATTATTTAATAATGATATTTAAACCATGTTATGATTTTTGGTGATTTTTAGTTAATTTAAAACTATTTAAAACCACGACTTGTGATTTTGATGATTGACTAGTGTAACCCTAGAGTTTGGCTAAGCCTAGAGACTAACCATGACCAAGGGAGCCTAGTTATGTGATTAGGATGACTAATTACAACTTTTTAGCCTAAGGGTATTTTGGTTATTTTTGACAATTTTGTGAAATTGTAAATTATATTAATTAAATATGTGCTAGCTAATTATTTGAGACTTGACCTAGAGTTTAGCCTAATCTAGATTAGCCTTGAGCTTAGAGTCTTGATTAGGATAACCTAGTAATGACAAGGTTAACAATATCTAGATATTTCTAAGTAGGATATTTATCCCTTAGGATATTTGTGAAAAAGAAGCCCTATGACTAGTTGAACCAATAAGAAGGCCTAGAATTGGGTGGAAAATTCCTAGCCACTCATCTAGATCTAAAACCTAACCCTAAATCATCTAATGGCAGTCACAATTGGATCCCCTTCCTATAAAACATCCTTAGCAAAAACCTTTGCCACTTTTACAACTTCTTAGAACCCTAATAGTTCCTCCCCAAATTTCCTTCCCTAAATATCCAAATCAAGCCCAAATTGGTCCTAATCAATTGCAACATCACCCTCTACCATAGTGGAAGCTAGTAGGGGCTTGCTAGCTAGGGTTTGAAGTGCTTTGGTCAATTGGAGTTCAAGGAGAAACCTCATCATTGCCCTTTTTCATTGAGATTCAATCTCAATAGGTAAATCCCATAAAACCATATGAAATCATGTTTTACTTTTTTAGATGCATACATATAGGTATACCCTAGCTGTAGGGATAGTTTAGTGCTAGGTGGTGTCCATTTCGTGTCCGTATCGGACACGTATCAGCCCAAATAAGTAGGTGTTCGATGAAATGTTTGTTAGAAATAAATTGTGTTAATTTCAGAAACTAAATGAATAGAAAATTAGGTTATTATATATATATTAATAATCCAGGTGACTGAGTTGAAGATTTAGTATTTTTTGTGTCCAAAACGGACACGCACACACGCGCACAGACACGGTAGCAGTGCCCTGCTACTCGAGGACTAGTACGCAGTGTTTGTGTCACTTGGACACGTCTTCTTTGACACAGGGTTAGGTCTAGTATCTGACACGACACTCCTAAAGTTTGACACCTTCACGTGCCGTGTCGAGAGAGCACGGACACGTGCACTATTTTAACACTGCACTGCACAGTCGATCGTGTAGCCTGACACGTAGGCTACACGTGGGCAAGACCATGAGGCCACACGTGTCGTGTGTCATGTCTACGAACGTGGTGAATGCGTGCACGACGCTGTGCACTGTCCAGTGCACTCGTGTGATGTTTGTGTGTTTGGACACGCTCGTGTCCACTTGGTTGGACACGAACGAGTGTCACGACACGTGCACGTGTTTGTAATGAATTACCAACTCTTAATTTGTAATATTAGCGAGTTTTTATTGTTTGAAATTCGATTTCCCATTTGAACTGATACACAGTTCCTGGTTCTTATTTCTGACTTTTAAAGTGTATTTTAAACTGAATTATTCCCTGTTTAAATTCCATGTTTGAATCTTACACATGTGTAATAGTCTATATAATGTTGGTTATTGACTGATCCTAGGTTCTTAGATTTCGAAACTGGTTTTTGGAGGTTGAACTGATATGTATGCTGTCAACTGATACTTTGTGCAGTCTTCAAATCCCTGATTTTAATTCCCTTTCTAAAACTGAACTTGATGTCTAATTTGCCATGTTAGGTTCAATTTCATGTGTACTTACATTACTTAGATGTTGGTTAAGATTTGCATTTGAGAGTTTGGGTTTCAAACGGGAATGAGGATTCAAATTTTATGGAGGGATTCAATTGGTGTTGGGATTGGTTAAGGAACTGTCATTGGGTTCCATTTTTCTGTTTTGCACATCACCGATTTCCTGATACATATCACAAACCTATCTAGCTATCCCTATTCCCTAATACACTAGACACTGTCATCTAGATTTTCATTTTCCTGAACCTATAAACGCGGGATTGTTCACTGTTTTTCCAGGTTCCACACACACACTCTCACTTGATTTATTTTCCTTGAATGTAATATGCATGTATATATATATATATAGCTAATGTATATATGTATGAGGGTAAATATGCATGTTATGATTGAAATGAATTTTCTAAGATTAATACAATGTATTTAAGCCTAAATGCAAGATGTATATGTACATATATGAATGCAATGTTGAATGCAATGATAAATAATAGAGGTAGGCATGTATGTAAAGTATGTATTATATTAGCCTAAGTTATAATATAGGATTTTGGAATATAGGTTTGTATATTGTAATATTATACATAGGCCTAGTGTATAGTGTTGCCCTATAGGCTATTATGATGTTGTCTATGTTTAAATATGGTATAGATATGTATATGAGTTGGTTAGGTTTATAATTGACCAAAAGTCAATGTTGAGTCAATATGACCAATTGACCTAGGTTGACTAAGTTTGACTTAGTTGACCAAACCTTAGTCGTCCAATAGTTGGCCACTGACCCTTGCTAGCCTAAGTTTGACCAGTTGACCAAGATAGTATAAATTGTTGATCTAATTTGACTAGATGTTGACTAGGGTTGACCAGAGTTGACCAGGGTTGACCAGTTGACCAAAAGTCAACTGTAAGTCAACCTATGACCTAGTTTGACTTAGACTTGCATATCATGACTTAAATTAGTTTCCCTTTCATTATTAAATCTTGTTTGGACTCATGTTATCTCATCTTTAGGTCTGTGATTACTCTGAGCATCTGTTCACCTTATCAGCTCAGGACCACAGGCGAGTACATTCACTGATAGTTTTTATTGTCTTGATATCAACTATATCCGATTCAGTTATAGTGTCTTACTCGACTTCCAGTCACGATAGTTCACGGACTAGTATATGTTGGATCATGACATAAGATGTTATTCCTGGATTTTCTTGGTATATTGGTTCACGATATTCTTATTTCATGTACTGTATAGACATCGATTTGGGAGTGGACTGGCCCCCTGCTTTTGAATCCCGTGTCATGACGTGTCATGTCCAGATCCATTATACTATTCGGGGGTAAAAAATTATTAGGGGCTATGTGATCAAAGCCTCATGTCACTATATTCATGTGCTTGTGCCACTCTCACCTCACGTAGGGTGTAGCGAGATCTTATTCATGTGCTCGTTATCCAGGTTGGCCGGCATGACCCTTACCAGATTTTATGTGATTGTCGGGCCAAGTGGATAGCCTGATCATGCTTCCCAAGCCGATCACATAACGCTCTAATAATTCAAGTCACATTTTTATATTTATTTATCATAGGAGGCTAGATTCTGTTCGGGAGAAGGGTTACAACCCCGGTCCTTGTTTGGTTTAAGGGTTGTAACTCGGCTTCTGAATAGTTCCCAAGTCATCCTATATATATGTATATTATCGTCCCATTCAGTACTCACATCTTGATATATATTTTCTGTTGATTTTGTCTCGTATTTCATATTCTACATGCTCTTATGCTATACTTTGATTGGAGGCTAGGTTCTGTTCGGGAGAAGGGTTACAACCCCGGTCCTTATTTGGTTTGCGGGTTGTAGCTCGACTTTCGAATGGTTCCCAAGTCATCCCATATCTTTGTCTTGTATTTCATTATACTGTCTCTTATAGAATTTGTCAATTCATATGGAACTGCTGTTAGTGTTTGTACTTGCTCATTTTCCTGACAGGATACCGTTGATATATTACAGATATTTCTGAGGCAGACTGCTCGACCTTCTATGGGGTCGAGACAGATGGAGACTTAGGCCAGGATTGTGGCCTGTTAGTTGAGCCACTAGACTTTGCACTCCCAGAGTAGTATAGCTTGGTTAGGTTTGCCTGGACTGTGATCCAGCTAGTACTTTTAGACTGTAGTATTCTCTATTATATATTGTGACCCTGTGATGTTGTGTACATCTCTGGGCTTGCGTTGGATCTTGAACTCATTTCCTGGTTTCACATCTATCATATTTTCCTTTTCGTGCTATCTACCTTAGTTTTATCTTGTGATTGAGACTGTATTTGCTATGTCACCTCTATTCGGAGTGTATATACTGTACAGGTATCTTTATACTGTTTAGTTGTAGTATTTATAGACGACCTATACAGTGTTCTACCATCGATTCTGCGACGTAGGCTGGACGTAACCACGTACTCGTGCCCCTAATCAGGGTGCGGTCATGACAAAAGATCCCATGTAATCCTAAAAATATTTGGACTTCTTCCATATTTCATGAAGCTTTTTGTCGGATGGAGGTAACATTTCTTTCTACATACACATCAATTAATACATTACGAAGGACAAACAAACGAGAAAATTGTTAATGCATATGCATTGAAGAATAAAATGCTCACTCACCGTTATCCTTATTGGTAAAAACCATACATTAGCTTTATTGGAGGTTCTTTTCCGTTCCTCCGCGGTGAGAAGAGCAGAGACAATGCCTACAATCTGAATAAATTATTAAAAATGTCAGCGATAGAATCGAAGTAAACATAGATGACATCTAAGAAAAATATACTATCTATACATACCCCATTTTTAATTTTCGTTAAAGGAGCTAAGGACTTTATCTCAAACTGAGACACATAGATTTTGTTGCAAATTTCTCTAAGAAAAGAAACGAATAAATTAGGAGAAAAAAACTGTTGGAATTAAATCAAAACTCATATTACTTACTCGTCAGGTCTATCATCGGCAAAAATATAGTCGTAATAACTTGAAGAACCACTAGTACACTTGCTAGGCTTCGAGGTTGAACCCCTTATTAAACTTTTCGATGGTGTGACCGGATCTAAATTTTCACACATTCTTTTCAAAGAACTGCTAAAGTCAGTTTCTTCTATAGGACACAATACGAGAATTCGGTCCATTGCTTTATTATGATTCTCTAGCATCACGTCCTCCTCATCAGAAGATTCAACGGAAACCACCTTCACATTATTAAATACTCCAGATAAAGATGCCTTCTTCAAAGCTGGAGATTCTTCAATCTTCTCCAAACGTCGAGATAAATTTATTTGTTCAATTTCTATTAAACAAAGCTTAGAATTGATCTTTACAATATCAGCTGAAATTGTCGACAGATGTTCTTCAATCCTGCGCAACATACACAGAATGAAGGTTTTATTTGGAGCTGGCAACCAATCTTCTACGTCTTCTACATTTCCCACCACACGAGTAGACATCTTGAAAACAAGAAAACTATTATATTTCAGAAAACTATTCTATGTATTTCAGAATGAATAATAGTACTATGAAACAAGAAAACTATTGTATATATAGCAAGAGAGAAGTACAAAAAGTGAGAAAGATGGAAAGACAAATAAATTTTGAGACTAGCAAACAATCTACTAGACGTTTGATTGAGGAGGGCTCGAGAAAGATTCTACTAGCCGTTCGAAAAGTACAAAAGGTTATCATGATCAACTTCAATTAAGGAACTCTATAAGATGTTTAATTCCGTTTGATTGAGGAACTCGACGAAGTCCGCCGCGAACCGGAACTTCTTTTTCTTTCCTTCCTCATCTCCGTTTCTCCTTCCACCACCACCACCATGGCCTGTAGCTTTATAACAAAAATATTAAATTGTTAGATAAAACAAAAAAACTAATTATGGAAAGATTACTAAATCAAAATCAAATATAGCACATATTCATAAAAAACATGAGATTAAAGACGAAAGTGTCACAGAAGCAACACCACAATTTTACAACAACTAAGCAGACTCTGCTAAGCAATAACTAAAATTAGGGATTGTGTCCTCCTTGGATTTAATTTACACAAAGAAGAGATTTGAGAGAATGAGCTTTTATCGGCTTCCTAAATGTACCATTCTCCGTCCTAAATGTACTATTCTCCGTCCTAAATGTACCTGTCAAGACCCGCTATCCAAATTGTTGGGCCAGGCCGAGTAATGCCCAGCCTACGTTTGATATAAAACGTAGTAAGCTGTTCTAAAGACAACAGGATAAGACTAAAATGTGCTAACAGTTCTATAAGTAAATATAAGTCATAAATGCTCCAAACACAAAAGTCGTCTCATATAGTAAAATGTCCAAAGTACAAGTCTGAAATGTAAAAACTGGATACATGTCCAGTTACAAAATATGTAGCCTAATACATGACTACTCTCAAAAGTCTAAAAGCAAAAGACAACTAGGCAAGGTTCCCTGCAGGAACATCCTCGTAAAGCAAAGCCAGGTCCTCGGCAGTAACTCCATAGTATGTGTCGCAGAGTAACTCCTCCTCAGTAAGGACACCTACAACGTTATCCTATCAGGACGGGAGCAAGTACTGAATCTAGCAAACTAGCATATGAAACATGGAAATGAACATAGAGGAATAACTGTAAACATGGCATCACATAATCTATCATGGCAAGGATATATATGTCATAGAGACAGATGTATATGTAATGTTTAAAACTGTAGCAGGTACGTGATCGATCAATAGATGTACAATGTACTATGGTACATGTAAATGAAATGTACATACGTACAAGTTAACAAGCATAGGTGTACATCCGTACAGAAATACGAGATAATGGCCTGCGGCAAGGTACGCATATAAAACGCGACCTCGCTCGCTACTATAGGGGGGTCATGATCACGTACTCAACTGTCAGTTTTCCCATAACCCATACTCTAATCATGTGAGAGATACATAAAAACTATTCTAAGCATGGTAGTAATGGAAAGTACAACATGTGACATTTTAACTTGCTATCCCAAGGATCAGTATTTAACATAGTTGGATTAGCAGTTCATTTATGTAACAGTATGTAAAGTTTGTAGAAAGTACTTGCCTCTACCAGCAAAGCAAAGCAAAACAAGCTACGATAAAAGTGCTATGGATGTCCGGTAACTCGTCACTGTAGAAATAAATGCAATAACTTAGTTTTTACACTAAGCTAAAATGCTAAGACACTAATTGGTGAAACACGACTTGTGACTGGGCACCTAGCCAAAATGATGATTTTAGCATAGGGGACCAATGTGGGGTGACACACTACTTTAACTAACTTTCTAGGGTCTTTACACTAGTGAGGGGTGGGGTTCAACACGGCTAAAACTCAAAATAACACAAAAAGCTACAAGTCGTAATTAATCAATAAATAAATCAAATGACCATTGTGTTCCAACAGTTTTTGATATAGACAAAGAGCTTAATTTTACATAAAATAAAGTACCAAAATGATCTTTGCTAATTATAGAAATTTATTATAATTTTTCTGGAATTTATTAACCAGTACAAGTATTTTATAAAAATCAGTTTTCCTAAGTACACAGAAAATGAGTTTTTGTTCCATATGCCAAATTAGTGGCAAAACAGTAAATTAAATACTATAAAAATTATACTAAATAAGCTAAATTAACATAGTATCTAAATACTATTTTTTCAGAATTTTAACAGTACTTTAAGTATTTTTAGAAAATCAAAAACAGCATTGCACACAATTAAATAATTAATTAATTATCTGCGTATTTTGTCCATGTACATAATTTGAACCAAAGTTCAAATACAGGACCCAAGGCCATGAATCAAGTCCAATATGACTTGTACATGAAGAACAGTTTGGCAACTCTAGAGGGGGGGTGAATAGAGTATATATATATAATGACCAATTAAAAAATTACTCTTTCACGAACAATGAATAATCAGAGTAAAATGCGGAATGTAAATGAAAGACAAGAGAGCATACGCAAACACAGCAATTTTAACCTGGTTTCCCTCGTGGAGGACTAGTCCAGGCCTGAGAACTCTAGCTCAGGATTAAATCCACTATTTGTGAAATAGTAGCTTACAACCCGTGCCTTTACTTCAGAAGAGCACGTCAACTTCTTACAGAGAATCGCAGTGGCGATTGCTTGGAATTGTCCAAGCGATTTCTTCACTCTTGCACAAGAATCCTAACTGAGAGATGCTGAGCACTCGAGACTTAGGAGGCTTGTGGCTAGTAGATGGGAAGGGTATGGCTTATAGAGCTTGTAGTAGAGAAGAGAAGAGAAGATTGAGTGAATTGAAATGAGAGAATTCATGTCCTATTTATAGTGTTTTTAGAGGCAGAATTCGGCCAGAATTCGGGTAGGAAAATTCAAAAATTTGGCCGTTGGACAGCTAGCAACCAGCTAACCCTAAAATTAGGGTTCCTGATTTCTAGGGGACAGAGTTCGGCCCGAACTCTGTGTGGAGGCAGAGTTCGGCCCGAACTCTGTCTCCAGAGCACAGAGTGATTCTAAGTGGGACTTGTGGGCAATTTTGTTTTGGTGGAGCTTGGGATTTTGGGTAGGCTTGTAGACTAAGTTCCAAGAGCTCAGCATAACTCAGAGTACATACTTCTAGACTCAATGAAATGTAAAAGTACAGACTCGAAAATATACTGAGAGTCGGAAACTGAGCTGTCGTTTGTCCCGAACTGAAAGCAGACGTCGTATGTCGTATTGAATTTATACAGATATTATTTAGTCAATGTAGTCAATATTTGGTTGACTGTGACTTTGTGTCAACAATCTCCCCCATATTGATAATTGACAAAATAATATATGTATATTTCAATATTCATACCTTGACACAGTTGATTACAACATAGCTCCCCCATAACTGATGCAGAGCTAGAATCGGATAGCTCCCCCGTAATCAGTGAACGGTTCCGAGCTAGAAGTAGTAGCTCTCCTCCGTAAACAGTGCATATACCCTGTAACCTGATAGATAACATATTCCCAGAACGAGCACAGATATACACAGATGAATGCATAGAACCTGCATAGAACCTGTAATAGTTTCCCAAAACAAGCAAGCACAAAAATATACATATGTTTCTCCCCCTTTTGGCAGTTAGCAATATAAATAAGCAATGAATAGTAATACAACCACACCAAGAGAAAAAAATAGTATAATACTAGACAAGAGAGTGCATTGGCATAAAAGAAACTACGAGAAATAGCATAAAATGATATCCACCAACCAGAATGTCAAACACATCATCAGGGTTCTAAGATAAAAATCCAGTACATAAATCCATAACTAAATAACTAAAAACATAAAGCAACTAAGACCATCAGCAGTGGCAGCAGCATAACAAGCCAGTCTCCATCACGGAGCACCAGAAGGTCCTGAAACATCTGAAGGACCAGGGAAAGGGCCAACGAAAAGGTCCTGGAACATCTGAAGATCCACAAAAGTATCATCTGGATCCATATACTGCATGACCCACGGATCGTCTAGACGATGACCCGAGCGATGTGGATCCGGCTCAATAGGCACATGTAAATCAGGATGACGAGCAAGCAAATACCGCATATCATGCAGAGAGTTCCCAAGGGCACTAATCTGCAGAGTGGTACGGTAATCCTGCTGCGTCCAGCGATCATCCTCAATAGCAAAACGATCGCGAAACATAGTCTGAAGAGACTCAAGAGTGGCAGGAGGAGGAGGTGCATCCTGACCAAGAGGAGGGGCGTCAGGCTCCTCATCAGCAGAGTGCTCAGATGACTCAGAAGCAGCGACAGGTTGAAGGCGTCGTGCTTTGGATAGAAAGGCAGGTGCAGGCAGGAACGGACAATCATGGATAGGAATGATGAAAGCACGAAAGACTAAAGGAAGATAGAGAGGATAAACCAAAGCTCTTGGTTTCTTCCGACAGTTGATCATCCAATCCATCATAGTCCGTGGAAAGTTGAATGGAATACGATAGTGGAGATGATATAAGGTGGAGATCTCAAGATAAGTGACTTCATCTGTTGAGCCAGCCTTGGGCAAGATAGTATTGAACACGATGCGATGAAGTTCATAAAAGTAGGGGGTGAGATGCTTGGCCTTTAGCTTGCGAGGACTTACGTTAGGAGCACATAAATCCTCCTTGAATCCTTCAAGGGAAGTATCGCCAACAAATTGAAGTTGACGTGCTTCCACAAGCTTGTCCCACACATCAAGATTCGGGAGAGCAAGAAAGTCTCCCAACTCAGAATCATTGAAGGCAATGTTAATGCCAGCAACCCGGGAATAGATGTGGGTTGCATCGTGAGTCAGATTACAGTAGAACATTTGAATTGCACTATGGTAGATAACAGAATTTGAAGCAACAAGTTCATCCAAACAAATATCACGGAATAAAGACTCATATTGTGAAAATATAGAAAAATTGATAGGATGTCCTGTGAATACCTGACGATTCCGAAAGTCACTAAACCAGTTGTTTGATGCATCAAGTGAGACAAAAAGTCTATTGTCATAAGTGGAAGGATGTTGAGGACGAGGTGGATTGAACAAAGGGTGAGGTGGTTGAAGTTGTTCAATGATTTGTTCAATTGATGGAGGAGAATCCGAAGAGAAAATACTCTCAACTCGAATCCTCTTCCCACGATTGAACAAGCAAGGAGCCATTAAAAGATTTTTTTAAAAAAATGGTACCTCAAACAGGTAAAGAACAATGGAGGAGAATGGAGAGGAGACACCTTTTTCTTGATTTGAGAAGCAATGAGGCACTCTAGATCAAAAACTAGGGTTAGGGTTTCAAGGAAAGAGTGTGTATAGGTGAGAAAAGGTGGTAATAGTGAAGGAGAGAGAAAGAATCCCGACATAAAGTAGGGTTTTGTCTTTGGTCGGGTGAAATATTGACCATTGGATTAGAATAGATCCAACGGCAGAGCCAGATCCCGACCCTGGAACCAAGGGACCGAACTCGGCCCGAACTCGGATAGGAGCAGAGTTCGGCCCGAGTTCTGGATCATTGGTCCAGAACAGAACAAAGGCTAAAATGAAAACAAAAGTTGAAGAATAACAAGAAATGATAACAAAGAAAAAGATTTAAGAGTTAAACAAAAGAAAGTTGAGGACACAAAAGAGAATAGAATAGATAGAGAAGGAGAGGTACACAGAAAACAGAATGAACTTTTTAGAAAATATCAATTAGGCAATATTAAATCGAAACGAGCCATATAATAAATAAGGATATATATTGTGGTTCAATAGTCCAAATTTGCCATGGGTTAGCTGCAGGGGCCGGATCCCAGCTAGCGGTAGTCCTGAGGACTAGTGCACCGTGTCGCTTAGGCTTTTACGCATTGTTGTCAGAAGGACCCTTTCGGCTTGTATCCATACCAAATTCTTCGTAAAAGAATCACAATATACTCGATATTTACGCAGGTGAGTTTCAATTTATGACTGCTTCATCTAAGATTCCAAGTTCACGACAAAGAAAATTGAAACGCTCTTCGGATAGTGGCTTAGTAAAGAAATCTGCCAGCTGATGATCAGTGTCAATAAATTCTAAGTTAATCGTGCCATTTTGCTGATGATCACGCAAAAAGTGGTGTCTGATCTCAATGTGTTTAGTGCGTGAGTGGCATACAGGGTTCTTAGTCAAATTGATGGCACTAGTATTGTCACAGAATATAGGAATATGCATGAAAGATAACTTATAGTCTTCCAAGGTTTGCTTCATCCACAGAATTTGTGCACAACAACGCCCAGCTGCTATGTATTCAGCTTCTGTTGTGGATAGTGCAACAGAGTTCTGTTTCTTGCTAAACCAGGAGACTAAAGCTTTTCCTAATAAATGACACGTGCCGCTCGTACTTTTACGGTCGACCTTGCATCCAGCGAAGTCAGCATCAGAGTAACCAATAAGATCAAATAATGTTGACTTGGGATACCATAGGCCTACTGTAACCGTACCCTTAAGGTATCTAAAGATACGCTTAACTGCGGTCATGTGTGATTCCTTAGGATTAGCTTGATATCTAGCACATAGGCAAACACTGAACATGATATCGGGACGACTAGCAGTTAAATAAAGTAAGCTGCCTATCATACCTCGATACTTACGTTGATCAACAGGTTTGCCGCTCTCATCTGGTTCGAGTTTGGTTGAAGTGGCCATTGGCGTGCTGATTGGTTTGATGTTGTCAAGATCAAACTTTTTCAGCATGTCCTTGGTGTACTTTGATTGGCAGATGAAAGTTCCATTAGCCAGTTGTTTTACTTGCAGACCAAGAAAGTAGTTGAGCTCTTCCATCATGCTCATCTCAAATTTCGTCTGCATACACTTGGCAAATTCTTGACAAAGAGTTTCATCAGTAGACCCAAAAATAATATCATCAACATAAATCTGAATTAATAGAATGGTGTCTTTGAAAGATTTGATAAACAGTGTAGTGTCAATTTTCCCTTTAGAGAAACCTTTCTCAAGCAAGAAGCTGCTTAGCCTTTCATACCAAGCTCTGGGGGCTTGTTTAAGGCCATAAAGCGCTTTCTTTAGCTTGAACACGTGGTCGGGAAATTTGTGATTTTCAAAGCCAGGGGGTTGTTTGACATAAACTTCCTCCTTAATAAAGCCATTCAAGAAAGCACTTTTAACATCCATTTGAAATAATTTAAAGTTCTGATGATTGGCAAAAGCACAAAGCATCCGAATGGATTCTAGTCTAGCAACAGGAGCATATGTCTCATCGTAGTCGATACCTTCCTCTTGGTTGTATCCTTGAGCTACTAGACGAGCTTTGTTACGTGTGACTGAACCATCTTCACTTACTTTGTTTCTAAACACCCATTTGGTACCAATTATTGAGTGATTAGCCGGTTTAGGAACTAGTTCCCATACTTGGCTTCTCTCAAATTGGTTGAGTTCTTCTTGCATAGCAGAGATCCAAAATTTATCAGTAAAAGCTTCAGAAATGTTTTTAGGCTCTACTTGTGAAATGAAGGCAGTGCTAGCAACAGAGTCTCTTAATGATGATCTAGTAGTAACTCCACGTGAAACTTCACCTATGACTAAATTTTCTGGATGAGAAGGTTTGAAAGAGAATTTCTTAGGCAAACCCTCCAGAGAATTAGTTTCGGTTGAAGTATTCATTGGAGTAGAAGTTGATGGCTCAATGTCATCATTAAGAGTATTTGCTGTACTGTTGTCTTCATCAAAAGTCACATTTGTTGACTCTTCCACAATAAGTGAGCGTTTATTGAAAACTCTATATCCCTTACTCTTGGCGGCATAACCAAGAAAGATACCATCGTCAGCTTTGGCATCAAATTTGCCTAAGTTGTCTTTGGTGTTAAGGATAAAACATCTGCAGCCAAAAACTCTAAAATAAGAAACATTTGGGGTTCTCCCAAACCAAAGCTCATAGGGTATTTTCTTCGAAATGGGACGAATAAGCACCCTATTCAAAATGTGGCATGCTGTACTTACAGCCTCTGCCCAAAAATATTTCGGAAGAGAAAATTTATTCAACATGACTCTAGCCATATCGCCAAGAGTCCTATTCTTCCGCTCTACAACACCATTTTGTTGAGGAGTTCTAGGACAAGAAAATTCATGATCAAAACCATTTGCATTACAAAAACTTTCAAAATCTGAATTTACGAATTCGCCTCCATGATCACTTCGGATTCGAGTAATCATGTAGCCTTTTTCGTTTTGAACTTTATTTACAAAAACTTTGAAAACAGAGATAGCGTCGCTCTTATTAGCGAGAAAGAAAACCCAAGTAAATCTCGAAAAATCATCAACAATAACAAAAGCATAAAGTTTGCCACCAAGGCTAGCTATTCTACTGGGACCAAATAAATCCATATGAAGTAATTGCAAGGGTCTAGTAGTACTTACAGAGTTGATGGAATGAAATGAGGATTTAGTTGCCTTGTTTAGTTCACATTCGGCACATACCGTGACCTTTTTGAATGTGATGTCAGGCAATCCTTTCACTAGCTTCTTGGTAGAAAGCCTGGATATAGCATCCATGTTGGCATGACCGAGACGCTGGTGCCAAAGTAGTCGTTCGTCTTTGTGGGCATATAAACATCTACCTGCATGGTTAGTATTTATAGAGAGATAGAAAATATAGATATTGTCCTCTCTTTTCCCTTCAAAAGCAATGTCTTCTGTTGACCTATCATAGATATAGCAACAGTTTTGTCCAAAGTTAATATCATATCCATGATCAGCAAGATGGCTAATGCTGAGCAGGTTATGCTTTAACTCGGTCACTAGGCAGACATCCTTTATAACAGGAGAAGGAGGATGACCAATGATACCGTTACCTATTATGTGCCCTTTGAGATTGTTACCGAAGGATACGTATCCTTCTCTTTTCATCGATAGTGATGCAAAAAGATTTGCGTCTCCCGTCATATGTCGCGAGCATCCACTATCGAGAATCCACTTACTCTCAGTTGAGGAGGGAAGGTCCACCTACATCAAGAGTAGATGTGACCTTTGGTACCCATTTTCTTGAGGGTCCTGAAAAGTTAGTTTTTGGAAACCAAGCATATATTTTCTTGTCTACCAATCTTCTAACTCTACACTGTGGTGAGATGTGTCCATGTATTCCACAGTAAGTACAGATAGCATTTTTATTTATACTGGGAGCATGAGAATGATATCTATAAGCAACAGGATGAGGATGATATGGAGAGTTAGCATGGTAATGATGACTATGCATAGAGTGAGTGGTATGATGATGATGTCTGTGTGGCATAGCATGATGATATTGACTGTGAGAAGTGGCATGCTGAGATTGTCTATATGGCATAGTGTGATGCTGTGGCATGATATGATGATTTTGCTTATGTGGCATAACATGATGATTTTGTCTACGTGGCATGGCATGTTGATGTGGTATGGTATGATGACTTTGTCTATGTGTAGAGTGATATTGGTTGTGTCTTTGTGCAGTATAATGAGTATGAGGAATATTCTTACGTGCACGTGGTTTGTGAAAGTTTGTGTATATAAATGCATGGTTATGTGCTGAATGACGTGGTTGACTAGTATGAGTGGTGTTGTGCCCATGTGATTGGGTTTGAGGTTGAACAACCTGTTTACCCAATTTGGTTTCTAATCTTTTAGACATAGCTTGCAGTTCATCAATCTTGATATTTAAGCCATAAATCTTAGTCATGGAAATCTTGTGTCTACTCTTTTCTTCAGCAAGCAACGTGTTGAGAGTAGTAATTTCTTGAGTTTGTTGCTCAATGCGTGCTTCAGCATCATGTAAGCTTAATTTAAGCTTGGATACTTCATCAGTGTCATTTGTGGGTGATGTGTTTCTAACATTATCAAGAAGTAAAGAAATTCTTTGTATCTCATCTTCTAGACTTTTGATTTTGTCCTTGGCATGCTTGTATTTACCGATAACCTTTTTGTGATCATCAAGTAAATCGGTGAAAGCATCGCCAAGTTCATCAAAAGAGAAGTCATCTAAAGTTTCGTTTGATACCTTGGTGGAATTTGCCATGAGGCACACATTTGCTTTGTCTTGAGGAGAGTTCTTTTCTTCCTCGGAGTCACTTGCTTCGCTTTCATGCCAAATGCTTGTGTTGGCATACCTTTTTGATGAGTTCTTCTTGTAGGGCTTTTCATACCGGTTGCTTTTCTTTAAGAGCGGACAGTCTCTTCTGACGTGTCCAGTCTTTTTGCAACCATAGCAGGTTGGCTCTTCTTCATCGTCTTCTTGTGGTTCCTTCTTTCTTTGATTGAAGCGAAGGAATTTCTTGAAGTTACGTACCATGAGAGCTTGGTCTTCATCATCTGAGATATCGTCTTCAGTCTCATCGTGATCAACCTTTCGTCGATGAACTTTGAGTGTGATCTCCCTGGTCTTCGGAGCAGGCTCTTCGAAGTCCTTGAGGTCAAGCTCGTGAGTCATGAGCTTGCCCATCAAAGTCTCCATAGACATACTTGTGAGATCATTTCCTTCTATGATGGCTGTCACCTTAGGGTTCCAAATCTTTGGTAGCCCTCTGAGTAGCTTGCGGATCTTCTCATGGTTTGAGTACTGCTTACCAAGCGAGGATAACGGGTTGATGATGTCGAGGAATCTTGTAAACATTTGAGTGATCGTCTCATTTGGCTTCATCTTGAAGGCTTCGTACTCTTGAGTGAGACGGCTTATCTTTGATTCCTTGACTTGAGTGGTTTCTTCATGCGTCACTTCCAGAAGTCTCCATACTTCATGAGCAGTGGTGCATGTAGAGACCCTGTTAAACTCGTTCCTGTCTATAGCACAGAATAAAGCATTAATAGCCCTAGCATCTAGACTTGCCTGTTTCTTCTCTTCGACAGAATATTTGTCGTTTGGTTTCTCAGTGAGGTCACCATCGACAACTATTCTGGCGGGCTTTTTGTAACCGTCAGTTACGACAGTCCACAGGTCAAAGTCTAGAGACTTCAGATAAAAACTCATCCTTGTTTTCCAATATGTGTAGTTAGTCCCATCAAATAGGGGAGGCCTATGAGTGGACTGACCTTCACCATGATTGGAGATCAAGGATTGTGTGGTTGCCATGGATCAGCTCTTAGGATGTTAGTCCTTATAAAGAGAACAGAGCTCTGATACCAATTGAAGAACAGTTTGGCAACTCTAGAGGGGGGGTGAATAGAGTATATATATATATAATGACCAATTAAAAAATTACTCTTTCACGAACAATGAATAATCAGAGTAAAATGCGGAATGTAAATGAAAGACAAGAGAGCATACGCAAACACAGCAATTTTAACCTGGTTTCCCTCGTGGAGGACTAGTCCAGGCCTGAGAACTCTAGCTCAGGATTAAATCCACTATTTGTGAAATAGTAGCTTACAACCCGTGCCTTTACTTCAGAAGAGCACGTCAACTTCTTACAGAGAATCGCAGTGGCGATTGCTTGGAATTGTCCAAGCGATTTCTTCACTCTTGCACAAGAATCCTAACTGAGAGATGCTGAGCACTCGAGACTTAGGAGGCTTGTGGCTAGTAGATGGGAAGGGTATGGCTTATAGAGCTTGTAGGAGAGAAGAGAAGAGAAGATTGAGTGAATTGAAATGAGAGAATTCATGCCCTATTTATAGTGTTTTTAGAGGCAGAATTCGGCCAGAATTCGGGTAGGAAAATTCAAAAATTTGGCCGTTGGACAGCTAGCAACCAGCTCCCTAAAATTAGGGTTCCTGATTTCTAGGGGACAGAGTTCGGCCCGAACTCTGTGTGGAGGCAGAGTTCGGCCCGAACTCTGTCTCCAGAGCACAGAGTGATTCTAAGTGGGACTTATGGGCAATTTTGTTTTGGTGGAGCTTGGGATTTTGGGTAGGCTTGTAGACTAAGTTCCAAGAGCTCAGCATAACTCAGAGTACATACTTCTAGACTCAATGAAATGTAAAAGTACAGACTCGAAAATATACTGAGAGTCGGAAACTGAGCTGTCGTTTGTCCCGAACTGAAAGCAGACGTCGTGTGTCGTATTGAATTTATACAGATATTATTTAGTCAATGTAGTCAATATTTGGTTGACTGTGACTTTGTGTCAACAGTACAGGTCTTGAATGTGTGAAAACACATTTGGGCCCAAAAACTCATGCTAGGCTTGGACACCAAATGGTTGCAGTAATTTAAATATACAAAAATACAAATTGGTAAAAAGTACAAATTAAATATTAATATTATATTAAGGTAAAATTATACAAAATGAATAGGCACATACCTATGTTAAAAGTACATATATATATATATATATATATATATATATATATATATATATATATATATATATATATATATATATATATATATATATAAGAAAATACTTAATTTATAAGGTATATATATATATATATATATATATATATATATATATATATATATATAATAGTATATATATATATATATATATATATATATATATATATATATATATATATATATATATATATATATATATATATATATATATATATATATATATATATATATATTAATTTATAAGGTATATATATATACAAATATTGTATACATATATATAATAGTATATATATAATAATATATATATACATATGAAAATATATACATATATACATATATGTATATAAATACAAATATATATATATATATAAAAATTTACTAAGTATACAAATATATATACATATGTAAAAATACTGCCTATATACAGTATATACATATATATATATATACAATTATATGTATATACATATATATATAAATATATATAAATAACAAAAGAAAAGAAAAAGGAAAAAGAAAAAGAAAAAGAAATAACACAGAAGTAAGGGGGGGCTCGAACCCGAGCCAGCGCTGGGGGGGGGGGTGAGTTTAGGCTAGGTCGGGCTGGCCAGGGGGTCAACCCGAGGGTTGTGTTAGGGTTAGGATTTTGTTAGATTTAATTAGGATTTAAGCATTTAAATAATAATAAAAAATATAAACACAGTCCTGTGTCCTGACAGTTAGGGACACAGGTATCGTGTGTCCGTGCTAAGCACGACACGCACAGGTCGAATTCATTGTGTCCAGACTTACCTTCGTGTTCGTCAGGACACGGCGAACAACATAGGCCCAACACGAGACACGCACGACACGAAAAGACACCTGCCACTTACGTATCCGGCGGTTGGGAGGAAATTCGAGGGTGCTGGCGGACGGAGGAGACGTCGGGACGGCGGCGCTGGGGTGGCGACGCGTTCGCCTTGGCCGGGCGCGTCGAATGGTGGTGGTCGAAGGCGACGACGTCAACTGTGGCGGCTGGACGGGGAAGTTCTTCGGAGCTAGGGCTACGACTAGGGTTTTCGCCGGAGTTGAAGCTCTACGGTGGTCGTGGTGGTCGTTTAGGGTTAGGGCTCGGTCTGGGGAGTCGAAGGGGGTTTAAATAGGGGGTTGAGGCGGTCGGGGGGCAGCCGAAAATGGCGGGGGCAGGCCGCGCTGGCGGTCGTCGGTCAGCGGAGTGGGTGAGAGGAGAGAGAGTGGTCGTGGGGGGGTGTTGGGTAGGTTAGCAATTAGGCCCCCTTAGTTTAGAAATTTACAACTAGGTCCCTATCCTAACCAAATGCAAATAAAAATTTGCAACCCGACATTTACAACAATTGATTAACTACAAAATGACACTGTAACAATTTAATAAATTACAGAATGATATTAAAACAATTCAAAAAATTGCAAATTGATATCTAAACATTTTAGAAAATTACAAAAGAGCATTTTAGCATTTTAAAACCTATTTAAAATCATTTAAAATTTTTAGAAAAATTCCTAAAAATCATAGTAAATATTTTAAGGCTTAAAATGACATAAAAAGCTAATTAACACTAATTAACTAAAATTTGAAAAATAGGGGCTTACAAGTCTTCCCTCCTTGAAAAATTTTGTCCTCGAAATTCACAAGGATTGAAGACCCTACAATATTCTAACATAGCAAGCAATGCAACAAAATGACTAAGGCTGCGATCGAAACTAACCTCTAAGGTATCAAGCGGGAACGGGTGGTTCCCTCGTAGCGGTTGGATCGAACAAGTAAGGGTACCTCTCCCTCATGTCCGACTCCCTCTCCCAAGTAGATTCACCTGGAGAGTGACGGCTCCAAGCTACTCGTACTAAGGGTATAACCTTGTTCCTCAGCCTCTTCTCTCTCCTGTCTAATATCTTCACTGGCTGCTCAGAAACTGTAAGGCTCGGTCCGACCTCCAACTCTGTATGATCTAGCACATGACTGGGGTCCGGAATATATCTCCTCAGCTGAGATACGTGAAAGATATCGTGAACTCCTGCTAGGTTGGGTGGAAGTGCAACCCTGTAAGCTTCCTCTCCGATCCTACCAAGTACCTCGAACGGCCCGATGTATCTGGGGCTCAGCTTCCCTCCTCGTCCGAACCGGATCATCCCTCTAGTAGGTGATATCTTCACTAGCACCATATCACTGTCTGCGAACTCCATCGGCCCACGACTAGCATCAGCCCAATGTTTTTGCCTGTCCTGAGCTACTCTGAGCCTGTCTCTGATCATCCCGACTTTCTCTGCTGCATCCGTGATCATCTCTGGCCCAAGCATAACTCTGTCTCCAATATCATCCCAAAAGAGCGGTGTACGGCATCGTCGTCCATATAGCGCCTCAAAAGGAGACATACCGATACTGGCTTGGTAGCTTTTGTTGTATGAAAACTCTACCAAGTGCAGATGGCTCTTCCATGATCCTTCGAAGTCCAGCACGCAGGTCCTCAGCATATCCTCCAGTGTCTGTATCGTCCTCTCGGACTGCCCATCTGTCTGCGGGTGGTACGCCGTTCTGAACTTGAGCCTACTGCCCAACTCCTCCTGTAAGCTCCTCTAGCAGTAGGATGTGAATCTGCTGTCTCTGTCTGACACGATGCTCACCGGCACTCCGTGTAGGCGAACTATCTGCTGCATGTATAGCTCCGCCAACTTTTCGGTGGAAAGCCCCACCTTGAAGGATATGAAGTGCGCACACTTCGTCAGCCTGTCCACGATAACCCAAATGGCATCCTTTCCTCCTTGGGAACGAGGAAGCCCTGAGACGAAGTCCATCGTAATATGTTCCCACTTCCACTCGGGAATGGGTAACGGCTACAACAAACCAGCTGGCCTCTGGCGCTCTGCCTTGACCTGCTGGCAAATTAGGCATCTCGAGATGAAACGTGATACATCCCTCTTCATCCCGTGCCACCAAAGATGTTCCCACAAGTCATGGTACATCTTGTTAGCACCAGGGTGAATAGAATATCTCGATCGGTACGCCTCCTGCAAGACTACCTCTACCCGCTCTCCCTTCGGCACGCATAATCGGCTGCCAAGCCTCAAGGATCCATCCTCTGCTATCATGAAGTCATCCAGCAATCCTGCTAACGCCTGGGATCGAAGTCTGTGAAGGCTCTCATCTGTAGACTGTGCCTCCCTGATCTGCTCCATAAAACCTGATTGGATGTCAAGCGCCATCACCTGTATCACTGATCCTGGCCGAACTAGCTCGATGCCGAGCTTCTCCAGATCCTTCCGCAAATGCCGATCAATCATCAGGTACCATGCCATCGGATGCCTGCTCAGCGCATCCGCCACCACATTTGCCTTCCCAGGGTGATACTGTAAATCGATGTCGAAGTCCTTCATCAACTCCATGTTTTCCATAAATAAATTCTCTTTATTTATTGTGTTTCTGGGAAAATTATAACTGTAGGAATCTGATCTAGAAGACGATCACTTTATCCCTTGGACTATGCGAAGAAGAAAAGCTCTCAAAATTTTGACAGTAGATAACTATGTATCTGTACCATAAATGAGAAAAAAGAACTCTATTTATAGAGTCAAAAATAATAACTGAAAAGATAACTGTCTTCACAGCCTGTGCTTAGTTGAAAATCATGTAGGATTTAACATACGCAAGGTTGTGAGAAGTTACTGGACGTGGCCTGTAACTGTTGGACACATGGCGATCATGCATGAGTCGTGTGCAAGTTACAGGACACGCAGGCGAGAGATCAGTGGCATGGCTGCCACGTACTCCAATTTAATAAAATCCACGCAGACTTGTTGAAGACGAAATCCATGCAGACTCGGGGCAGAAAGCTTCAAAATTCACGTAAACTTGGGGCAGGAAGCTTCAGGATCCACGCAGACTCGAGGCAAAAAGCTTCAAAATCTACGCAGACTGGAGGAAGAAAACTTCAGAATCCACGCAAACTTGAGATGAAGATCTCACAATACACGCAGACTTGAGATAAGACTGCCAGCTGTCTCGATTTGTCATACCTCGACTGACACAAAATCTCTGACAGTGATTGCTTTGTCAGTCACATTAAATGACAAGAAACTCTTTTGGTACGCCAACTTGACGAAGGCTGAGTCTTGCTGAAGAAGATTTCGAAAGTTACGCAATAGTCGGCTGTGATCTCTCGAGTTTCGTGCATACGTGGCATACGAAGAGACATTCTTCGACTGTCGTGCTGTCAGTCATGATGAAATTTCTGACAAATGATGAGCTGTCTCTTCAGCATGATTTGTAAATATTGTCCTGATCAACTGAGCGTAACTTTTGACTCTGTCCTGATCAACTCAGCGTGACTTTCATTTTTGAGGCCTACAAAACCCCCTTCAAAGTTTTCGAAAAATGATAAATTATTTCGAAATACTTTGAAATCGAGATGTTAAAAATGAATTTAGTCACGCTGAGATGACTTTAAAATTTTTTTTTGGAAGTCGAAAAGACTTCGAAGTTCTTTGAAAACATCCAAATGAACTTATTAAATGTCATGATGACTCTTCATTTTTCGAGAGTGATTGCATCCAATTTATGGTGGAATATGAACCGCCGGCGAGCTCTGTTATATAAACAGGGAGAGGATTCATTTTTAATCTTCATCTTACGTCAACATGACACCAAAGGAAGAAGCTGAAGAAGAAGCATGCAAGTTGGGCTTTTGTTCCCATGGCGACCCTACTTTTGGGGGTACGGAACCGGAGCCTCTGGTTTTCGAGTTCAAAGACGATCCCATGCAATTTGCCAAGAATTTCTTGAGCTATTTTGGTCTGAACGGACCGTCCTCTTCCAATGAATGCAGCCTTGCAGAGCAGCGTGAAATGTTGAAGGCTCTGTTACACCGTATGGAGGTCAAGAGCGTAGAAGAACTGGGCGCCAAGCTCAGCCGCTCTACTAAATAGAGCGTGTCTTTTATGCTTTTAAAAATGTTGCACTCTTTTTGTTTTGTCTTTTGTAAGGCCATCAGTGCCTGTCTTGAAGAATGTAGTATAATTTTGTGTTTGAACAGCGTGCATTAATGAAGAATATTAAGTGGCATTCTTTTACTGTTTCCAATGCTGTGCTGTCTTCCAAAGCACACGTGACACTCATTCCATAATTTATGAGCGCTAGTTACGTAGATCTTTTCCAAGAATAGACTTGTACTTTGTCCTTTAAATAGATAGATGAGTTTCACAGATACTCATCTCCCATTCTTCTTCTTCTTCTCTGAGCATGAAATTTTTGGGAGATTTCATTCTCAAACAGGAAAGCAATGTTTTCTAATGTTCGATTTCTGCACACTGTATCAAACATGGGTTTGCCAATCCTTAGCACCAAACTTGAAGGTAAGTCCAGTATAGTACGCATACTATGTTGTTGCTGTTGAAAATGGGCTTTTTGTTTCTGACTGAATAATGCACGCTTGACTCGCCAGTGCATGCCAAATGACATTTCTGTTGATTTAATCTCTTCTTCCTTGATGCTTTCTGCAGGAATTCGGCTGAAAACTTTCTTTAGAACTGGCATTGGTGATGTGGATGCTGTGGAGAATATCCTGCTGACACCAACATCAGGGAGCTTATACGCTTTTGACGCGTACATCAGACAACTCAGAACTCTTCGTGGGATAGAAGGATCTTCCTCAGATGGTAGGAAGAGCCTTTATACACGAGAGTTGGATGGTGGAGTCAACTCTACCCAGAGAAATCGGGTAGTAGAGTTCCTTTCAAGGCAGAACCAGGAATTGTATCCCAATGTGGAATATATTCCTATCTCCTTTGAAAGGTCGCTCCCAATCCACCAGTTGTATTGGCAGCACCACGACTTCGGGCTGCCATACTCTGTGGTTCTCCTCTCGTCTAAGAGAGAAGACCAGAGTTTGATTCCTGCTAATCTGGTCGTGACTGGGACCCAGACAGTCAGGAACTGCCACCAACAACGAACCTGACGGAGAAGGTCCGACGGAAAAGATCCAAAGAAGAAGATAGATCTCTATTAGGTTATTGTTGTGGTGTAGAATGAAAATCCAAGATTTGTAATAGATTTTCATTATGATTTGTAAGAAAGTCTAAGAAAATGTAATAGACTTTTTGTGGTGAAATGAGAATGGAAATGATAATTCTTCTATGCTCAAAGATTTGTATTTGTAGATGAATCGTGGACATGATAGATAATGAAATCTTCTTTTCTGTTTTAGAGTATATGATATTATCAGAGGTATTATGGACGTGATAATATGTAGGAACTCAAAAGAAAATAGATTGATTTCTATGCAGAGGTCAAAAATGACAAATGAGCAAGTAGATTCGGAATTGATTCAGAGGTTATGAAAACGTGATCAATAACGAATCCCCACTTAATAAATTGATAGAAGATTATGAACGGACGAACCGTTTAGGAAATGATGAACGGATGAACCGTCGAATGAATGTAATAAATGAACGGTTAAACCGTCAAGTATTAATGAATGTATGAATCGTCGGATGAGTGTGACGCTTCATTATTTGAGGAACTTCTGCCTATAAATATAGCAAAAATCTGACAAGAACGAACGCTTCTTCTTTCAAACATAAAAATGTCGTCTGAAGAAGCATCCAAGAAGGCTGAAATCGCCATGAAGGTTCAGAAAGTCACTGAAGAACACCCTGTAGATCCAGTTCAATCCAAGAAGGCGGAAGCAGGCGAAGGTTCATCTGCACCCAAGCCACCAAGGGACATTCTGGATTTCCTGCTCGAACCAGGAAGGACTGAAGAAGAAGAAGCCATGAGGATGGCCGCTTGTAAGTTCCTCGTAGGTTCCAGCAAGGAGATCCTCGGCTCTTTTGCTGATCACGTCTTCGAGAAGGATGGCAGTGGCCCACGTCTAAATGTAGAAAAGGATGATAGTGATCTTCCTTAATATCATGTATCATCATTCATGATTAAAATAAAATAAAAATTTTATTTCTAAACATGAAACTGTCTGATGATTACAAACATTTACATTTATACATGGTACTTTTTAAGGAATTTGCCATTAATAGGCATCAAAACTTTTCGACCATCCAATTTTGAGAGTTGATAAGCTCCATTTGAGAAAACTCTGCTCACAATATAGGGTCCTTCCCACTTTGCGTCAAATTTGCCCTTGCTCATATGAGTCATAGTCATAGGACGTCTGACTGTTAGAACAAGTTCTCCTTTTTGATACGCTCGAACCCTGACTTTCTTATTAAAAGCTCTTGAGATTCTAGCTTGATAGAATTCAATATTCTGTTGAGCAGATAATCGCTTTTCATCCAGAGCTTCTAATTTCTGAAGTCGAAGACGATCATTATTTTCGGCAGTGAGTTCATTAGCGATTGCTATCCTTAAAGAAGGAATTTGAATCTCTAATGGAAGAACAGCTTCGCAACCATACACCAGAGAGAAGGGTGTACATTTAGTAGCATTACGAACTGTAGTATGATAAGCCCATAAACATTCACCGAGCTTCTCACTCCAATTACGTTTGTTAGTAGAGACAAACTTCTTTAGGAGTTTAATGATGGTCTTGTTGAAAGCTTCTGCTAATCCGTTAGCTGCCGGATTATACGCGGTAGAAGCCACATTATTGATCCGGTGATCATCACAGAATCGAATAAACTTCTGACTGACGAACTGTGGTCCGTTATCATGAATAATGCGTCGAGGAACACCAAATCTGTAGATGACATGATGCTTAATAAAGCTGATGACATTGGACGTCTTAACTTCAGATAAAGGAATGGCTTCGGCCCATTTGGAGAAGTAATCGGTTATTGCAAGAATAAACCGATGACCCTTGGATGACGGCGGATTGATCGGGCCGATAATGTCCATGCCCCAAGCTTCGAAGGGCCATGACGCTGCCGTTGGATGTAGAAACTCCGAGGGTTGATGAATAAAATCTGTATAGATTTGACAAGCTTTACACTTCTTTGCATATTCGATGGCGTCTGATACCATAGTGGGCCAATAATAACCCATACGTCGAATACGGTCTTAAAGTTTTGGTCCAGGCTGATGTGCTCCACAAATTCCATCATGTGCTTCGCGAATGATCTGCTGAGCCTCATCACCGGCAACACATCAAAGAAGTAGACCGTCATAAGCTCGACGATATATGGTCTTTGTTGTATGATTGTAATAGAATCTGAGTGATCGTCGTCTGATGGATGCTGCCTCACTCGGATCATCCGGAAGAATATCATACAATACGAAATCTAAGAAAGGAAGTCTCCAATCTTTATCCGTATTTTGATTCTCAGTTGAATTACTGAAGATAAATTCCATGCTAGAATCAGATGAAGATGATAAAAATTTACGACTAAATCCAAATCCTCTTGTCGTGTTGACGTCATGAGACGTTAATTCTTCAATGTCAATTGGAAGTCCTAGAGTCAGATTGTTTTCGAGATGAAACAATTCTTGATTGCGAACAACAATCATTTGTTGCCGTCTAATCGGAATAGCCAATACCGCCACAAGATTAGCTAGAGCATCAGCTTCTGTGTTACATGCTCGCCTAACATGTTCAATGAAGAATTCTTCAAACAAAGAAGCCATAGATATAGCTGATCTATGATAAGGAACCAGATCTTGATGGCGAACTTCATAAGTCCTCCTTATCTGATTGACAATGAGTTTAGAGTCTCCATATGCCTCCAAATGTTGAATATTCAGATGCTTAGCGAGTTGAAGACTAATAAGCAATGCATTGTATTCAGCTACATTGTTTGAACACGGCTGGTCAAGAGAATAAGCTCTTTGGATAGCAAGACCTTCTGGCGATACAAGAACGATTCCAACTCCAGCGACAATATCACCATTAGGACCTATCCTTGAAGCTCCATCAAAGAATAGACGCCAAGTAGGATCTTCTTCAGCAATTTGGTTTGAATCTAAGACCTCATCTGGAATTTCGTCATAGAGTTTTAAATTTTCTGGAATTGAATGAGCAGCCAGAAAATCGGCTAAAGCTTGTCCTTTGACTGATTTCTGAGGAATATAATGCATGTCATACTGAGCTAGTAGGATTCCCCAGTTAGCTAATCGAGAATTCAAAACACTGGGTTTCTTCATCATGATCCGTATAGGATTGATCCTGGAGATGACATGAATAGTCTGGCCAATGATATAATGTCGTGTCTTCTGAACAGCGAACATCAAGGCTAGACATTCTTTTTCGACCGGTGAATATTGAGGTTCAGCTCCGGTCATAGTACGACTGAGATAGTAGATGGCTTGTTCATGGCCATTTTGATTCTTTTGAGCAAGTAATGCACCCAATGAATGACTCATTGCTCGAGTATATAGAAGAAATAGAATTCCTGAAACGGAAGGTACCAATACTGGAGGGCTCATCAGATATTGTTTTATATCATCGAATGCTTTCTGACATTCATTATTCCAGACAAAAGAGACACCTTTCTTCATAAGTTTGTTGAATGGTCTGCAGCGTCCTGACAAATTAGAGATGAATCTCCTGATATAAGCGATCCTTCCTTGAAATCCTCGTAGCTCTTTTAAGGTGCGTGGAGGACGCATCTCTTGGATGGCTTTGATCTTTCCGGGATCCACGTGTATACCTTTAGAGGTAATGACGAAGCCGAGAAATTTACCACTAGAGACGCCTAAGAAGGACTTAGTAGGGTTCATCTTTAATTGATGCTTATGCATTAGATCAAAAATAGTCTTCAAATCTTGGATATGATCCTCCTTTTGTCGACTTTTGACTGTAATATCATCAACGTAGCATTCGACTGTTTTCCGCAGATGTTCACGGAATATAGTGCTCATAGCTCGTTGATAAGTTGCTCCTGCATTCTTGAGACCGAATGGCATAACTGTATAACAGTATGTACCAATCGGCATTCTGAAAGAAGTGTGCTTCTCGTCGTCTGGAAACATTTTAATCTGATTGTATCCAGAATACCCGTCCATGAATGACATCCGTTCAAATCCACAGGTATTATCGATCATGACATCAGTGATTGGTAGAGGGAATTCGTCCTTAGGGCATGCCGCATTGAGATCGCGGAAGTCTATGCATACTCTGATCTTGCCAGTCTTTTTAAGGACAGGAACTATGTTAGCCACCCAATCGGGATGTTGTTCCTCTCTAATAAACCCGGAGGCCATGAGTTTATTAACTTCAGCTTCAATTGCATCCATAATGTCTGGACGAAATCGTCGCTGTTGTTGTTTGACCGGTTTAGCATTCGGCAAGATATTGAGCTTGTGAGTTGCAATTTGTGGATCAAGTCCTGGCATATCTTCATAACTCCAAGCGAAGACATCGATGTAATCACGAATAAGTTTGATCATGTCTTGCTTATCAGTTTCTGAAAGACTTTCACTGATGAATATTGGTTTGGGGGATCCCTCTTCACCAACATCTATTTGAACAAGTTTATCTTCAGTCGGAGGTTCTTTTTGCTCAAATCGGAACTCCCATTGATTATCCAACCTTTTGGCCCATTGTTCTGATTCAGGTGAAATTTTAAATTCTTCTTCGTCTTCATCACTTTCTTCAGAACAGTCAATAGAAACCATGTTGGAAGACAAAATATTGCAGTAAAAATCACCGATACTCGTATCGGAATCCCAAGAAGTGGTACTAGAAGAATCTGATCTCTTATCTTCGTCAGATTCAGGATCTTCATGGATAATATTGATGAAAGGAGTAGGAGCAATATAGCCCAATCCGCATTTCGTCCTCCCATATTTCAGAGGAGGAATACGAACAGGCATTTTTCTTCTTTTTCCACTATTGAGGCCAGTCCTGAAGTCATAGCCCATATTTTTGATGATGTCTTTAGATTGCTGACTATAGCGACGTAGTTGTAATCTTCCAGTATCATCGTTTTTGTCATCATCTTCTAAATCAAAAGGACTTTGGGGTCCTTTGTGGAAGAATATTGGAATGTCTCCTGGCTTTCTGCTGGAAACTAGAAAGTATGAAGATTGTACAGGTTCTAGAGATACATCTGTATGAACAGTCTGTACAACTCCTATGGTTATTGTGCTCAAGTCATCTAACAAATGTAAATAACTATGAACATAATTACACACATCAGCGTACTGCAAAGATGGAGACTTTTTATTAAATGTAAAAGCAGCAATATTTACATTGGGAGAAGGCTGAGCTTTAGAGATTTTAGCCAAGTCAACGACTAAAGGGGAAGAAGAAGAATGAGAAGAAGCTTTGTTTCGATTAAGTTCGATAACGAATGGCTCAGAAGAGGTGAGCTCCCTTGAAGCTTGAGATGGAAGAGTAATCCGCCCTCCAATTGGAATTAGCAGAGTATCCTGTGAAGATACAGGAACTGTAGTACGCCCACTAACAGGAATGATCATTGTATCTTGAGCAGACGACTGAGGCAACGGAGAGATCCGTCCACTCACTGGAATGATGAAAGAACCTTCTCCAGAGGGTTTGGGAGATTGTTACTGAGTAGCTCGACCTTTAACAGGGATTATTAAAGTCTCACTTTGTGCATCTTCTTTCTCCATAGCTTGTATGACCCTTGTATACTCTTCTTTGTACATTCGGGAATCATTGAAATAAGCTTCAACCCCATGGAAGGGATTTATATCAGCAACTTCTTTTTGTACTCTTCCATTGCTATCAATGTACTTAAAATACTGATGAAGAGTAGAAGGCACCACATTATTTTCATGAAGAAAGGGCCTCCCAAGAAGAAGATTATAGGATCCCACGATCTCAATCACATAGAAAGTAACTTTGGATCTGAAATCGCCTATCTGAAGTTTCAGATGAATCTTTCCCAAAGGCTCGCTTCGGCTTTGATTGAATCCCAAGATAGTAGTAACCGTCTTAGAGAGCTTGTGAAGAGGGATTTTTAGTTCATCCAACAGACTCTTTGGCATTATGCTTATAGCAGACCCTGGGTCAATGAGGATACGATCTATCTTTATCGTATCGATATAACCAGTGTAGTAGAGAGGCCGATCATGTCGATTATCCTCCAATAGCATGTCGTCTTGTGTAAAGGTGATATTTGGGATAATCTCCAATACACTGTTACAATGTAAGCAAGTGGTAGGTTCTGCATCTGGCTTCTTCAATTGTGCAAGACAAGAGTCGGCTTGAAGAAGTGCTTCACTTAATGTCACGACCCGCTCCCAATTTTGGGATACGAGTACGTGGCCAAGTCCAGCCTACGCCGCAGCATCGGCGGTAGTACGCTGTCTATGATAACAATGGTCCACAACAAGCACAACACGCATATATATATAATCCACAACTAAGCCAGTAATAATCACCAAAATATTTAATAGTCTCAATATTATAAATATGAAAGAATCCACTACAACTCAGAAAGTCTCGGGAACAAACCCGGATAATAGAAAATAAAATAGGCAACTAACTCCATAACTATAACTACTAACTAATGCGAATCCATAAGGAAGAAAATATGCTAATTCGCATCAGTGCTGGAACCGGGTACGCCAGTGACATCAGTGTCTCCAACATACTCACCGTAAACCTCTGGACAGATCGCGTCGTCTACAACTGAAAAATGGTTATCCAGTCAGGATTGGAACAAGTACAAGTCTAAACCAACATGATACAAGTACAATATAAGGTAATAAAACACTAAACATGGAAAGTAAGAATCAATGGAAATAATGAACAATATGAACAAGAAATCATGAGATGGAAGAAACTGATAAGGAAAGTAACAATCATGAAAAGTAAAGAGACTCATGTAACCACTCGTAGTGCACGTGTCGTGAGAAGTATAACGTTCCTACACATGGACGGCTTGGACGAACGATGAGGTTATAAGGCCCGCCCCCGTAAACGGGAGAGTTGCCAACGATACCATCTGGGCTTTGTCCACGTGCCTAGTAATTGTACCCCTCCAATATCCATACCTCATAATAATGAAAACACGATCACGATAACGATCACAATAACAATGAGAAAACATGATCAATAGTCAGACACTCAACTCTCGTGTGTGTAACAGTCAAGACACGGAAGATAGCATGTATAAGTGAAATACGACAATATAAAGTAAATGCACATGAAGGTGTCAACAAGTACTTGCCTGAACTCTTGGATGAATTGATTTCACAAGTTGAAGACAATATGAACTCCGGCCTAGAAGCTATCAAATCAAGCCATCAACCCACGAACCCCGTCGCACAAATAACCACAAGTTAGATATACAAATCCCACTCTAAAAATCCTAGAAAGTGGCTAATGGGTTAAATCAATTAATACTATTCTAATTCTGGAATAAATCATCTAAAATCCTATTTTAACCTATTTAATTCTGAAATAATAATCTACACAAAAATATTTGGCCAAGGAAAGTCACGGTTCCAAATTCGGGACCCGTGGCACGCAAACCGAGACATACTGTTGACTAACTAGTCAAACATTATGAATTCAAGTTTGAGTGTGCAACATGGTAGATTTCAGTGCCATGAGTGCACTGGAATCGACCGTGCCGCAAAATCACGCTTTGGTCAAAAGTTATCGCCATTATGGCTAACTATGACCAAATCGATGAACCGTTGACCAAATCTGACTTCTATAAACAAAATAAAATACTAGATGAAACTCTGAATTTCTGGAAAAATTATATGTTTTAGGGCTCGGTGTCAGCTTTCCAAAACTTCAAACGGATCGCAAAACGGAGTTCGGGATTGCTCGGAATCTCGAAAACCGTGCGACGTGTTGATTTTTTGACAACCGACACTCAAATAATTCTTCAGAAATTCGAGATCAAAATACCAGAAAATAAATTATATAATCAGAAACCTAATCTCGATACGCTTCCAATAAAAAAAACGGCGCGCAAAAAGGACGTCTAGATCAACGGCAATCGCCCCGCGAAGTCGAAGAATCCCTATCGAACTCTCCACAAAAAAACTGCTGAATAAAATAGGGTTTTCGAAAACCAAGACAAACTAATATATATATAGGTTTATTTGAGTCGGTGGCTGGTTTTGAGGCGGCTGGGCTAAGGGGACACGCGTCAACATCCTGTCTCACCCGCCAAGATCCTACGGCGCACAACCCAGGCGGCTTGGCTCGGCCAGCTCAGCCCCTTTTGAGCTCGGCTTCCTAATTAGGAAGCCCACGTGGCTCCACCCAGTCGCTGACGGGTGGGCCTGCCCCTCCCCGCTTCAGCGGCTGACGGGTGGGCCCCCCGCTCGGCTGACTGTATATTTATTAGAAATAGGGTTTTTAATATTCAGAAAATTAATTAAAAATCAGGAAAAATCCTAAAAAATCCAAATAAATCCCAAAAAATTTCTAAAAAATTCCTAGAAAAATATAGAAAATATTTTAGGGGTTCTAGAGCCCAAATAAATTACTTGGCCTCAAAAATACCCTCGGGTGCTCTCGCAGAAAATCCTAGAAGCATAAGAAAATAATGAAATAATATATAAAAATTATCTAAAAATCTCCAATAAATCCTGAAAATTCTAAAATGGTAAAATAATATTCTAAGGACTATCTAGAGGCCCCAGAGGCTATATACAACCTAATATCCTTATATCTAACTTATAGACTTAGGCCAAAAATCTTACGATCCCAATTAGACATCCTAGTAAATAATTGATGCTAACTAAATAAAAATAAAAAAAAATCTCTAAAATAGAAAATAAATTTTTGGAACACAAATGCTACAAACTATCCCCCTTAAAAGATTTTTGTCCTCAAAAATCAAAACATCACAATGGCATAGTATAATACATAACTCTTACAAGCAATAAATTCTTAAGCTAAGTCACGGAGAGATAATGGCAAGGAACATAAGGGGACTAACAACTAACTAAGCATGCATACCAACTAAAACTAAAGAAGGCTCTACGAACTCGGTACTCTCTGCTGTCGATCCCTCGGGTTCGGGAGTAGCAAAAGGGTTAGCTACCCTTTTCCCCCCTACGGATCGCACTGCGCCTTGTCTCAACCATTGCAAACTAAAAGGAAAGAAAGGATATGGTTAGAACGGTAGATACAAACATATCGAAAAAATCACGGCCGGAATCAAGCAAGATGCAATTTAAGAGACAATAAGATCCTAAGATAAAATAGACTCATAAGGTTAGAAGTCCTATTTTGTGGATGATATAACCTCCTAACTTCAAATCTATTCGCAGGCTCGTAGTAGTACAGCTAACTTAAGCACTACCACGAGTTCGCAGTCTTTTGCAAAATTGGACCTGCATGGGCCACCATAAAAACTTGTCACGACCCGCTCCCGATTTTGGGATACGAGTACATGGCCAAGTCCAGCCTACGCCGCAGCATCGGCGGTAGTACGCTGTCTATGATAACAATGGTCCACAACAAGCACAACACGCATATATATATATAATCCACAACTAAGCCAGTAATAATCACCAAAATATTTAATAGTCTCAATATTATAAATATGAAAGAATCCACTACAACTCAGAAAGTCTCGAGAACAAACCCGGATAATAGAAAATAAAATAGGCAACTAACTCCATAACTATAACTACTAACTAATGCGAATCCATAAGGAAGAAAATATGCTAATTCGCATCAGTGCTGGAACCGGGTACGCCAGTGACATCAGTGTCTCCAACATACTCACCGTAAACCTCTGGATAGATCGCGTCGTCTACAACTGAAAAATGGTTATCCAGTCAGAATTGGAACAAGTACAAGTCTAAACCAACATGATACAAGTACAATATAAGGTAATAAAACACTAAACATGGAAAGTAAGAATCAATGGAAATAATGAACAATATGAACAAGAAATTATGAGATGGAAGAAACTGATAAGGAAAGTAACAATCATGAAAAGTAAAGAGACTCATGTAACCACTCGTAGTGCACGTGTCGTGAGAAGTACAACGTTCCTACACATGGACGAATTGGACGAACGATGAGGTTATAAGGCCCGCCCCCGTAAACGGGAGAGTTGCCAACGATACCATCTGGGCTTTGTCCACGTGCCTAGTAATTGTACCCCTCCAATATCCATACCTCACAATAATAAAAACACGATCACGATTACGATCACAATAACAATGAGAAAACATGATCAATAGTCAGACACTCAACTCTCGTGTGTGTAACAGTCAAGACACGGAAGATAGCATGTATAAGTGAAATACGACAATATAAAGTAAATGCACATGAAGGTGTCAACAAGTACTTGCCTGAACTCTTGGATGAATTGATTTCACAAGTTGAAGACAATATGAACTCCGGCCTAGAAGCTATCAAATCAAGCCATCAACCCACGAACCCCGTCGCACAAATAACCACAAGTTAGATATACAAATCCCACTCTAAAAATCCTAGAAAGTGGCTAATGGGTTAAATCAATTAATACTATTCTAATTCTGGAATAAATCATCTAAAATCCTATTTTAACCTATTTAATTCTGAAATAATAATCTACACAAAAATATTTGGCCAAGGAAAGTCACGGTTCCAAATTCGGGACCCGTGGCACGCAAACCGAGACATACTGTTGACTAACTAGTCAAACATTATGAATTCAAGTTTGAGTGTGCAACATGGTAGATTTCAGCGCCATGAGTGCACTGGAATCGACCGTGCCGCAAAATCACGCTTTGGTCAAAAGTTATCGCCATTATGGCTAACTATGACCAAATCGATGAACCGTTGACCAAATCTGACTTCTATAAACAAAATAAAATACTAGATGAAACTCTGAATTTCTGGAAAAATTATATGTTTTAGGGCTCGGTGTCAGCTTTCCAAAACTTCAAACGGATCGCAAAACGGAGTTCGGGATTGCTCGGAATCTCGAAAACCGTGCGACGTGTTGATTTTTTGACAACCGACACTCAAATAATTCTTCAGAAATTCGAGATCAAAATACCAGAAAATAAATTATATAATCAGAAACCTAATCTCGATACGCTTCCAATAAAAAAAAACGGCGCGCAAAAAGGACGTCTAGATCAACGGCAATCGCCCCGCGAAGTCGAAGAATCCCTATCGAACTCTCCACAAAAAAACTGCTGAATAAAATAGGGTTTTCGAAAACCAAGACAAACTAATATATATATAGGTTTATTTGAGTCGGTGGCTGGTTTTGAGGCGGCTGGGCTAAGGGGACACGCGTCAACATCCTGTCTCACCCGCCAAGATCCTACGGCGCACAACCCAGGCGGCTTGGCTCGGCCAGCTCAGCCCCTTTTGAGCTCGGCTTCCTAATTAGGAAGCCCACGTGGCTCCACCCAGTCGCTGACGGGTGGGCCTGCCCCTCCCCGCTTCAGCGGCTGACGGGTGGGCCCCCCGCTCGGCTGACTGTATATTTATTAGAAATAGGGTTTTTAATATTCAGAAAATTAATTAAAAATCAGGAAAATCCTAAAAAATCCAAATAAATCCCAAAAAATTTCTAAAAAATTCCTAGAAAAATATAGAAAATATTTTAGGGGTTCTAGAGCCCAAATAAATTACTTGGCCTCAAAAATACCCTCGGGTGCTCTCGCAGAAAATCCTAGAAGCATAAGAAAATAATGAAATAATATATAAAAATTATCTAAAAATCTCCAATAAATCCTGAAAATTCTAAAATGGTAAAATAATATTCTAAGGACTATCTGGAGGCCCCAGAGGCTATATACAACCTAATATCCTTATATCTAACTTATAGACTTAGACCAAAAATCTTACGATCCCAATTAGACATCCTAGTAAATAATTGATGCTAACTAAATATAAAAAAAAAAAATCTCTAAAATAGAAAATAAATTTTTGGAACCCAAATGCTACAAACTATCCCCCTTAAAAGATTTTTGTCCTCAAAAATCAAAACATCACAATGGCATAGTATAATACATAACTCTTACAAGCAATAAATTCTTAAGCTAAGTCACGGAGAGATAATGGCTAGGAACATAAGGGGACTAACAACTAACTAAGCATGCATACCAACTAAAACTAAAGAAGGCTCTACGAACTCGGTACTCTCTGCTGTCGATCCCTCGGGTTCGGGAGTAGCAAAAGGGTTAGCTACCCTTTTCCCCCCTACGGATCGCACTGCGCCTTGTCTCAACCATTGCAAACTAAAAGGAAAGAAAGGATATGGTTAGAACGGTAGATACAAACATATTGAAAAAATCACGGACGGAATCAAGCAAGATGCAATTTAAGAGACAATAAGATCCTAAGATAAAATAGACTCATAAGGTTAGAAGTCCTATTTTGTGGATAATATAACCTCCTAAATTCAAATCTATTCGCAGGCTCGTAGTAGTACAGCTAACTTAAGCACTACCACGAGTTCGCAGTCTTTTGCAAAATTGGACCTGCATGGGCCACCATAAAAACTTGTCACGACCCGCTCCCAATTTTGGGATACGAGTACATGGCCAAGTCCAGCCTACGCCGCAGCATCGGCAGTAGTACGCTGTCTATGATAACAATGGTCCACAACAAGCACAACACGCATATATATATATAATCCACAACTAAGCCAGTAATAATCACCAAAATATTTAATAGTCTCAATATTATAAATATGAAAGAATCCACTACAACTCAGAAAGTCTCGGGAACAAACCCGGATAATAGAAAATAAAATAGGCAACTAACTCCATAACTATAACTACTAACTAATGCGAATCCATAAGGAAGAAAATATGCTAATTCGCATCAGTGCTGGAACCGGGTACGCCAGTGACATCAGTGTCTCCAACATACTCACCGTAAACCTCTGGATAGATCGCGTCGTCTACAACTGAAAAATGGTTATCCAGTCAGAATTGGAACAAGTACAAGTCTAAACCAACATGATACAAGTACAATATAAGGTAATAAAACACTAAACATGGAAAGTAAGAATCAATGGAAATAATGAACAATATGAACAAGAAATCATGAGATGGAAGAAACTGATAAGGAAAGTAACAATCATGAAAAGTAAAGAGACTCATGTAACCACTCGTAGTGCACGTGTCGTGAGAAGTACAACGTTCCTACACATGGACGGCTTGGACGAACGATGAGGTTATAAGGCCCGCCCCCGTAAACGGGAGAGTTGCCAACGATACCATCTGGGCTTTGTCCACGTGCCTAGTAATTGTACCCCTCCAATATCCATACCTCACAATAATGAAAACACGATCACGATAACGATCACAATAACAATGAGAAAACATGATCAATAGTCAGACACTCAACTCTCGTGTGTGTAACAGTCAAGACACGGAAGATAGCATGTATAAGTGAAATACGACAATATAAAGTAAATGCACATGAAGGTGTCAACAAGTACTTGCCTGAACTCTTGGATGAATTGATTTCACAAGTTGAAGACAATATGAACTCCGGCCTAGAAGCTATCAAATCAAGCCATCAACCCACGAACCCCGTCGCACAAATAACCACAAGTTAGATATACAAATCCCACTCTAAAAATCCTAGAAAGTGGCTAATGGGTTAAATCAATTAATACTATTTTAATTCTAGAATAAATCATCTAAAATCCTATTTTAACCTATTTAATTCTGAAATAATAATCTACACAAAAATATTTGGCCAAGGAAAGTCACGGTTCCAAATTCGGGACCCGTGGCACGCAAACCGAGACATACTGTTGACTAACTAGTCAAACATTATGAATTCAAGTTTGAGTGTGCAACATGGTAGATTTCAGCGCCATGAGTGCACTGGAATCGACCGTGCCGCAAAATCACGCTTTGGTCAAAAGTTATCGCCATTATGGCTAACTATGACCAAATCGATGAACCGTTGACCAAATCTGACTTCTATAAACAAAATAAAATACTAGATGAAACTCTGAATTTCTGGAAAAATTATATGTTTTAGGGCTCGGTATCAGCTTTCGAAAACTTCAAACGGATCGCAAAACGGAGTTCGGGATTGCTCAAAATCTCGAAAACCGTGCGACGTGTTGATTTTTGGACAACCGACACTCAAATAATTCTTCAGAAATTCGAGATCAAAATACCAGAAAATAAATTATATAATCAGAAACCTAACCTCGATACGCTTCCAATAAAAAACGGCGCATAAAAAGGACGTCTAGATCAACGGCAATCGTCCCGCGAAGTCGAAGAATCCCTATCGAACTCTCCACAAAAAAACTGCTGAATAAAATAGGGTTTTCGAAAACCAAGACAAACTAATATATATATAGGTTTATTTGAGTCGGTGGCTGGTTTTGAGGCGGCTGGGCTAAGGGGACACGCGTCAACATCCTGTCTCACCCGCCAAGATCCTACGGCGCACAACCCAGGCGGCTTGGCTCGGCCAGCTCAGCCCCTTTTGAGCTCGGCTTCCTAATTAGGAAGCCCACGTGGCTCCACCCAGTCGCTGACGGGTGGGCCTGCCCCTCCCCGCTTCAGCAGCTGACGGGTGGGCCCCCCGCTCGGCTGACTGTATATTTATTAGAAATAGGGTTTTTAATATTCAGAAAATTAATTAAAAATCAGGAAAAATCCTAAAAAATCCAAATAAATCCCAGAAAATTTCTAAAAAATTCCTAGAAAAATATAGAAAATATTTTAGGGGTTCTAGAGCCCAAATAAATTACTTGGCCTCAAAAATACCCTCGGGTGCTCTCACAGAAAATCCTAGAAGCATAAGAAAATAATGAAATAATATATAAAAATTATCTAAAAATCTCCAATAAATCCTGGAAATTCTAAAATGGTAAAATAATATTCTAGGGACTATCTAGAGGCCCCAGAGGCTATATACAACCTAATATCCTTATATCTAACTTATAGACTTAGGCCAAAAATCTTACGATCCCAATTAGACATCCTAGTAAATAATTGATACTAACTAAATAAAAATAAAAAAAATCTCTAAAATAGAAAATAAATTTTTGGAACCCAAATGCTACACTTAACGTCTCCCGAGTCTCTTTAGAAAGACGTAGAAGTTCAAAGAGGGACATTCTAGCTGGAGTATTAGCAAGTTGAGCTAGAATGTCGAAGTTGTAAGGCTTCTGAAGCCCAAGAGGAGAGGACTTCTTGATTGGTTTATCAAACCGAGCCTGTTGTTTGCCTTTCTCCAGAGCTGTAGGCTTGGGAGGAACAGGTTCAACTGGTGTAGTTGAAGGAACAGGTGCAGTAGATGATTTTTCTTCAGGAGGAACATTAGGAGCATCTTTATTAGCTGGAGGGATATCAGGAGTATCCTCAAGATTCTTGGAATAATCCTTTAGATAAGGTTTCCCCGTTCGAGTAGCAAGTGATTCTTCTTTCTCTTTTGGCTCTGTGTCAGAGGTAGATCCAAGAGAAGTCATATGACATGACTTAATTTTTCCAGCCTTCATGGACTTTCGAGAAGTAGTCTTTTGAGGAAAAGGAGATTCAAAATCTGCCACTAGATCAGGATGAATCCACATGATTTCTCCAGTTTCCAAAGTGATTGGCACTAATCCTTCAGATTGTGGAGGAGAAATATTCACTATCTCAAGAGTTGCCTTGGGAATAGGAACAATCCCACTTTCAAGGAGTTGAGGAGGGAAATCTCTGAATTGCATAGAGACGACGTTGGAGGTGACGGTCTTCTCTTTTGGAGTAAGAGAGATAGCTCCAGATTTAATCATTTCTTGGATCTTTCCTTTCAGTACATAACATGTACGAATTGTGTGACCCAACATTCTGTGATATGGGCAGTATTTGGGATGATCTGTCTTACCAGCTTCATCAGGTTTCTTGATTTTAGGTAATTGTATTTATTACCTTTCAGCAGACATTCAAAGATACCAAGGACATCGTCATCATCGAAAGAGTATTCTTCTTTGGGGCGAGGTGTTCTTGGTTGTTGAGTTGTAGAGGTAGGAGAAGTTTGAACAGTTGATGCATCTTTGCTCTGAAGATTAACTTCAAGAGTTTCTTTTCCTTTGCGAGCATTGTTTTTATTGTTAGTACCTTGACCTGTTTCTTTGGGAATCATCTGCACTCCTAAACCTTTGAAGGTTTCAGCACTAATTTCTGTAGCCTTGGCACTAACTATGAAAGAAGGCCAGTCTTGGAATTGGGTGGATCCTGTCCACATGCTGATGATAGACAACAAGTTTGATTTGCATGTGTCGATGGTGACAGCATCAGGAGTTCCAAGAGGCATCTTCAGAGCTTCTCTTCGAAACCGTTCAATGTAATCCTCTGTAGTTTCATTATTTTTCTGCTTGATTCTAATAAGAGCAGACATAGTCATGTCATTGAGCCCTTCATAGAACCGTTCAAGAAACATCTGTTTGAAACTGGCAAATGAGGTAATGCACCCATCTGGGAGACTTCTATACCATTCATAAGCAGTTCCCTTGAGACATCCAATAAACACCCGAGTAAGGAGGGCGTCACTTGGTTGCAATTGATCAGTCATCACTTTAAAGTGATTAATAAACTGACTTGGAGAAGTGGTTCCATCATAGAATGAGATAGTAGGAGGCTTGTATTTAGGAGGATATGATACTTGCTTCTATTCTATCGGATAAGGTTGTTTGATGCCTAACCTTTGTAAACCATCTTTCTATTTGAATGCCTCGAATTGAGTTTTGAGATTCCTCAATTCTTCATTAACAACTCCAAAAGATTGTGGAGTTGTAACTTGTAGAGAATAGTTAGGAAGAGGAACAGCATTGTAAGTACTACCCCCAGCTCCAGAGAGACTAGGATTTGGTTGAGCTGGTCCAGGAGTATTGGATTGTACTGCTGGAGGAACTTGTACCGGACTTATATCAGTGTCAGTTGGTATGGCATCTGATACAGTCTGTCGATTTTGCAACTGAGCTATCATGAGTTCATATATCGACTTCATAGTATCAGCCATAGACTTCATTTGATGTTCCAAAGAAGCAATTCTTTGGTCCTGAGGAGTCACCGAAGAGGAAGGTTCATTGTTCAATTCAGTATTCCCATTCACCATATATGTAGTGACTGTACGAGGGATTATTGATGAATTAGTGGATGTTGTATGCTCTGAATCACTGCTTCGTGCATCAAAGTCATTTAAAGGAGAACTACCTCCAGTAGGAAGAGGTGGAAAATTAGATTCTCCTAGAAATTCAGAATCATCTTCAGAGATCAAATTTCTTTGACTAGAAGCTAAGACTCTTGCTCTGGTGTTTCTATATACTCCATCTGGACTATCAGCTCTACCCCCAGCATTCCGAGAGGTCATGTTGACAGAAGCAAACAAAAGCTCATCTTCATCAGGCATAGGTTTACACTGAATCCGATTGAAGATAGATTGTCGTTTAGTTTGACATCTGCATTGCATTGTAACTCTTGGCTGGAAGTCACACTCATGATCAACATGGTCATGAGCCATTGATTGACATCTGCATTGAATTATGACTCTTGGATAGAAGTCACATTCAGCTTGGTCCTTTGACACAGAATCGCTTCTTCTCTTCTGTTGAAGATATTCTCGTAAATCTGTTTGTAAAGATTGAGGAGTATATTTCCTGTTCTTGGGTCTTGATGGCTCTTGATTATATAGAGAATGATTAATATGAGCCACATAGTTTCTTGCATACTCTGCATCTGGATCTCTTATCCTTGTTTCCAACTGGTATGGTTTCTTAACACCAGAAGTGTTAAGTTTTGTTCTTAGATCAGTTGGAGGTAACACATTGGTTTTGGAAACATGGAGTTTTCCTTCCATTAACCTAGATATTTGCAGAGAAGGAAAAGTTGAACCACCCCCTTGATTAGGAGTTGGTAACAAACCCTCTTTTATGGACAGATTCTGTGCCCAATTCGAAGAAGTCATAGAAGAAGACACTAAGGAATGTTTCTTCTTAGACTCATTCAAGTTTTGAGACATAGAATGTCCAGAAGGAAGAGTAGTCAAAAGACCATCTTTTTTCTTTGACTAACAAAATTGTCAGTCAAAGCTGTTCCTGAAGTAAAAACTACAGGAACAGAAGAAACAACTAAAGAGTTATTCCTTTTTGAAGGGACTTTGTATGGAAGACCACCCCCAGTTCTAGTGGAACTTGGCAAAGAAGAAGAGATAGCTAAAGAGCTATTCTTCTTAGATGAAATACACGCTGAAACAGGCTTGGTTAAAGAACCAATGCTGTTAGCGTGACTTTTGACTTTGGAAGTACACGCTGGAACAGACTTGGCTAAGGAGCCAGCACTGTTAGCGTGATTGTTGATTTTAGAATTACACACTGGAACAGACTTGGCTAAGGAACTAGTACTGTCAGCGTGACTTTTGGGTTTGAAATTGTACGCTGGAACAGATTTGGCTAAGGAGCCAGTACTGTCAGCGTGACTTTTAATTTTGGAGACACACACTGGAACAGATTTGGCGAAAGAGCCAGTACTGTCAGCGTAATTTTTGGATGTGAGATTGCACACTGGAACAGATTTGGCTAAAGAGCCAGTACTGTCAGCGTGACCTTTGATTGCTGTCATCTTCGAGCGCACAAGAGTGTGCGTGCTTGCAGTAGAGTTCTTGCTAGTGTTAGGAGTAGACACTGTGGCAGAGACTTTACCATTGGCTGCCAACTGATTCTTAGGGACATAGACAGAGTGTCCCTTCGACTTGGCAGTGATGATGGAGGCTGTAGTGGGCTTACCACTCTTAGCCCGCTGCATTTCTTCATAGGTGAGTTGATCAAATTGGATCGTCATCACCTTCTTTGTCGAGCCGATTGACGAAGTGTCGTATTGAGTTATTGCCATCTCAGAAGAGGAGATGGTAGTCCCCAGCAGAGTCGCCAATTTGTTTTCCATAAATAAATTCTCTTTATTTATTGTGTTTCTGGGAAAATTACAACTGTGGAAATCTGATCTAGAAGACGATCACTTTATCCCTTGGACTATGCGAAGAAGAAAAGCTCTCAAAATTTTGACAGTAGATAACTATGTATCTGTACCATGAATGAGAAAAAAAGAACTCTATTTATAGAGTCAAAAATAATAACTGAAAAGATAACTGTCTTCACAGCCTGTGCTTAGTTGAAAATCATGCAGGATTTAACATACGCAAGGTTGTGAGAAGTTACTGGACGTGGCCTGTAACTGTTGGACACATGGCGATCATGCATGAGTCGTGTGCAAGTTACAGGACACGCAAACGAGAGATCAGTGGCATGGCTGCCACGTACTCCAATTTGATGAAATCTACGCAGACTTGTTGAAGACGAAATCCATACAGACTCGGGGCAGAAAGCTTCAAAATCTACGCAAACTTGGGGCAGGAAGCTTCAGGATCCACGCAGACTCGAGGCAAAAAGCTTCAAAATCCACGCAGACTGGAGGAAGAAAACTTCAGAATCCACGCAAACTTGAGATGAAGATCTCACAATACACGCAGACTTGAGATAAGACTGCCAGCTGTCTCGATTTGTCGTGCCTCGACTGACACAAAATCTCTGACAGTGATTGCTTTGTCAGTCGCATTAAATGACAAGAAACTCTTTTGGTACGCCAACTTGACGAAGGCTGAGTCTTGCTGAAGAAGATTTCGAAAGTCACGCAATAGTCGGCTGTGATCTCTCGAGTTTCGTGCATACGTGGCATACGAAGAGACATTCTTCGACTGTCGTGCTGTCAGTCATGATGAAATTTTGACAAATGATGAGCTGTCTCTTCAGCGTGATTTGTAAATATTGTCCTGATCAACTGAGCGTAACTTTTGACTCTGTCCTGATCAACTCAGCGTGACTTTCATTTTTGAGGCCTACACTCCAACCATCGTCTTTGCCTCATGTTCAGCTCTTTCTGCGTAAATACATACTTCAAGCTTTTGTGGTCAGTAAAGATCTCCACACGCTCTCCGTATAAGTAATGTTTCCATAACTTGAGTGCAAAGATCACCGCAGCTAACTCTCGATCATGGGTAGGATAATTCCTCTCATAAGTCCGCAATTGCCTAGATGTATAAGCAATCACTTTTCCATGCTGCTGTAGGACACATCCTAGCCCTTTTCCAGAAGCATCGCTGTAAATGGTGAAACCTCCAGAACCTGAAGGTAAAGTCAGAACTGGAGCGGTCGTCAGCCTCCTCTTCAGCTCCTCAAACGCTGCTTGGCAGTCCTCTGACCAGATGTACTCTTCGTCCTTCCGCGTCAGCTTCGTCATGGGTTCAGCTATCCTAGCAAAGTCCTGGACGAACTTTCTATAATAGCCTGCTAAACCCAGAAAGCTCCTGATCTCTGAAACTGACGTTGGAGCCTTCCATGTCTCAACTACAACAATCTTCCTGGGATCTACCGAGATTCCATCTCCAGTGACTACATGGCCGAGAAACTCCACTCGGTCTAAAAAGAACTCGCACTTCGGCAATTTGGCAAACAATCTCTCCTGCCTCAGAATCCGCAAAACTATCCTCAAGTGCTCTGCATGCTCCTCTGGCGTCTTCGAGTATGTCAGGATGTTGTCGATAAACACTACGACGAACTTATCCAGATACTGGTGAAATGTCTTATTCATCAAGTTCATAAAAACAGCTGGCGCATTTGTGAGACCAAATGGCATCACCAGAAACTCGTACTGCCCGTACTTCGTGTTGAACGTCGTCTTCTGGATGTCTGCTGCCCTAACCTTCACCTGGTGGTACCCGGATCTCAAGTCTATCCTGAAAAACACCTTCGCCCCGCTCAACTGGTCGAACAAATCATCTATCCTGGGTAGAGGATATTTATTCTTGATGGTGATGGCATTCAAGGCCCGGTAGTCAATACACAACCGGACTGTACCATCCTTCTTAGGCACAAAGAGCACTGGTGCTCCCCATGGAGAAGCACTGGATCGAATGAAACCCTTTTTCAACAGATCATCAATATGCTCTTTCATCTCTACTGCCTCCTTGGGATTCACTCTATAGCAATCCCGGGATACTGGTGATGAACCCGGCACTAAATCTATAGTGAACTCTACATCTCTGTCAGGCGGAAGCCCTGGAAGATCCTCTGGGAATACATCCATAAACTCTCTAATGATAGGGTGTGGCGGTGCTACGTCCCCAACTGTCGCACAACAGTTCGGCTCTAGGCTGATCTCCGGCCCTGTCCTCCTGACACTGAATGGTGCTGTGCCTGGGAGACTGAACAAAATACTACCCTCATGACAGTCTATAGATGTATGGACATAGCTAAGCCAGTCCATCCCCAATATGATATCATAACCGGGGAGTAGCATCACAAAGAATCGTCCCCTGAACTCTCTCCCGGCTATAAAAATAGAACATCTATAGATAGATCTAATAGGCACTGGTCCTCCTTCCGTCATCACTCTACTAATCTCCGCAGTAGGTGTAGCTACTAGATGGTGTTTATGCATAAACTCTAATGATAGGAAGCTATGAGATGCACCAGAATCAAACAAATATACAGCTAGAAAAGTATGCAAATAAATATGACCTGTGATGACGTCAGCTAAGTAATCTGGCTCTGAAACCTGCTCCGGCTCCGGCTCGAGGGCTAGACTATAAACCTTCCCCTGAGGTCCCTTCTGCTGCTGCAGATGCTGTCCAAACCTCTGCTGCTGAGTCGGAAGCGGTCCTCTAGTCTTCGCTACTGGACAGTCCCGAATCTGATGGGTGGCAGACCCACAGACTAAGCACTGCTTCAACCTCTTCCTGCAAATGGAGCTGTCGTGCCCTGGTCTTCTACAGAAAGAACATATAGCTCCCCTCTGCTGCTGCTGCTGATGTCGGGGTCCCGGGAATCTAACTGGCGGGGTCTGATGATGTGGTGTAGGGGGACGGTAAGTCTGCTGGGGTGGCGTCGGTGCTCTCTGCTGGAAAGCCTGACGCTTGGACGGTCCCTCATGATGTACAGAAGCCGGCCTCTTGCTAGACAGAAGACGCTCCTCGATGCTCCGGGCCAACTCTAGGCTCAGGTAGTAGTCAGTCGTACCGTTCGCCACTATAAGAATGCCGATGTCTGGAACTAGACCATGGCAAAACCTACGGGTCATCTCCTCTGGATCTGCAACCAGACTAGGAGCAAAATGGCTCAGGCGACTAAACTCTGCCGCATACTCGTCAACAGAACGATTCTCCTGCTGGATGTTCTGGAATCGTAGCCCCATGGCTACTCTAGCAGTGGTCGAGAAGAATTTCTTCTTGAACTGGGTCTTGAACTGATCCCAAGTGGCTCTCCCTCTCGCAAACAACGGCTCATTCCGGAACCAGACTCCTGCCAAGTCTACCAGCAGAAATCCTGCTGCCTCGACCTGGAGGTCATCCGGCATCCTGACTCCTAGGAGCTTCCTCTCTACCGAATCTAGCCAGTCATCTGCTACTACGATGCCCTCAGTCCCTGAGAACTCCTTGGGATTCAGACCCATAAAGTCCTTGATCGTCCCCGCTCTCTGCCGTAGCTCTACAGGTGGTGGGACCACGGGACGTTCCTCAGAACGCTCCATGCTCTGGCGGAGTAGGGCAGTCTGCTCCTGATGGGTTGTTAGGAACCCCTGGATCATAGTGAGCAGCTGGTTCCCGTCGAGTGTGACGGAAGCCTGGGTAGGTATGATGATAGGGGGTGGTGGAAGTATCGGGGCCTGCTGGGACTGGGATGTGGAAGGTGGTGGAGGCATCTGGGTCTGTGGATCTGTGGAGTGGGGGAGTGTGGTAGGTGGAGGTGGGGGTGTATCAGTCAACTGGTCAGCTGACTGGATAGGGAGTGCACCATTCTCAGGTGTAACATACTGGGACGAACGAGTAAGCACCATCTAATAAAAAGTAAAAAGGACTTATAAGGACTTGTTTAAAGTAAGCAATCATAAGCAAGAAAATCTAATTATAATAGCAAGCATGTGACGTATTTCCTATGTTGCAATCCTAGCATTCCTCTAGGTGTTCTAAGCGTCATTCCTAATGTTGTCTAATTACCTTAAGTTCCTAATTGCAGGCATGCTTGGTACAATAACGTAACCAAACAATTTAGTCAGGACCTGCATGGGCCACCACTAAAAACATGTCACGACCCGCTACCCAAATTGTTGGGCCAGGTCGAGTCATGTCCAGCCTACGTTTGATATAAAACGTAGTAAGCTGTTCTAAAGACAACAGGATAAGACTAAAATGTGCTAACAGTTCTATAAGTGAATATAAGTCATAAATGCTCCAAACACAAAAGTCGTCTCATATAGTAAAATGTCCAAAGTACAAGTCTGAAATGTAAAAACTGGATACATGTCCAGTTACAAAATATGTAGCCTAATACATGACTACTCTCAAAAGTCTAAAAGCAAAAGACAACTAGGCGAGGTTCCCTGCAGGAACATCCTCGTAAAGCAAAGCCGGGTCCTCGGCAGTAACTCCATAGTATGTGTCGCAGAGTAACTCCTCCTCGGTAAGGACACCTACAACGTTATCCTATCAGGACGGGAGCAAGTACTGAATCTAGCAAACTAGCATATGAAACATAGAAATGAACATAGAGGAATAACTGTAAATATGGCATCACATAATCTATCATGACAAGGATACACATGTCATAGAGACAGATGTATATGTAATGTTTAAAACTGTAGCAGGTACGTGATCGGTCAATAGATGTACAATGTACTGTGGTACATGTAAATGAAATGTACATACGTACAAGTTAACAAGCATAGGTGTACATCCATACAGAAATGCGGGATAATGGCCTGCGGCAAGATATGCATATAAAATGCGACCTCGTTCGCTACTATAGGGGGGTCATGATCACGTACTCAACTGTCAGTTTTCCCATAACCCATACTCTAATCATGTGAGAGATACATAAAAACTATTCTAAGCGTGGTAGTAATGGAAAGTACAACATGTGACATTTTAACTTGCTATCCCAAGGATCAGTATTTAACATGGTTGGATTAGCAGTTCATTTATGTAACAGTATGTAAAGTTTGTAGAAAGTACTTGTCTCTAGCAAAGCAAAGCAAAACAAAACAAGCTACGATAAAAGTGCTATGGATGTCCGGTAACTCGTCACTGTAGAAATAAATACAATAACTTAATTTTTATACTAAGCTAAAACGCTAAGACACTAATTGGTGAAACACGACTTGTGACTGGACACCTAGCCAAAATGATAATTTTAGCATAGGGGACCAATGTGGGGTGACACACTACTTTAACTAACTTTCTAGGGTCTTTACACTAGTGAGGGGTGGGGTTCAACACGGCTAAAACTCAAAATAACACAAAAAGCTACAAGTCGTAATTAATCAATAAATAAATCAAATGACCAATGTGTTCCAACAGTTTTTGATATAGACAAAGAGCTTAATTTTACATAAAATAAAGTACCAAAATGATCTTTGCTAATTATAGAAATTTATTATAATTTTTCTAGAATTTATTAACCAGTACAAGTATTTTATAAAAATCAGTTTTCCTAAGTACACAGAAAATGAGTTTTGGTTCCATATGCCAAATTAGTGGCAAAACAGTAAATTAAATACTATAAAAATTATACTAAATTAGCTAAATTAACATAGTATCTAAATACTATTTTTTCAGAATTTTAACAGTACTTTAAGTATTTTTAGAAAATCAAAAGCAGCATTGCACACAATTAAATAATTAATTAATTATCTGCGTATTTTGTCCATGTACATAATTTGAACCAAAGTTCAAATACAGGACCCAAGGCCATGAATCAAGTCCAATATGACTTGTACAGGTCTTGAATGTATGAAAACACATTTGGGCCCAAAAACCCATGCTAGGCTTGGACACCAAATGGTTGCAGTAATTTAAATATACAAAAATACAAATTGGTAAAAAGTGCAAATTAAATATTAATATTATATTAAGGTAAAATTATACAAAATGAATATGCACATACCTATGTTAAAAGTACATATATATATATATATATATATATATATATATATATATATATATATATATATATATATATATATATATATATATATATATAAGAAAATACTTAATTTATAAGGTATATATATATATATATACAAATATTGTATACATATATATAATAGTATATATATAATAATATATATACATATGAAATATATATATATATACATATATGTATATAAATACAAATATATATATATAAATTTACTAAGTATAAAAATATATATACATATGTAAAAATACTGCCTATATACAGTATATACACATATATATACAATTATATGTATACATATATATAAATAACAAAAGAAAAGAAAAAGGAAAAAAGAAAAAGAAAAAGAAATAGCACAGTAGTAAGGGGGGCTCGAACCCGAGCCAGCGCTGGGGGGGGTGAGTTTAGGCTAGGTCGGACTGGCCAGGGGGTCAGCCCGAGGGTTGTGTTAGGGTTAGGATTTTGTTAGATTTAATTAGGTTTTAAGCATTTAAATAATAAAAAAATATATAAACACAGTCATGTGTCCTGACAGTTAGGGACACAGGTGTCGCGTGTCCGTGCTAAGCACGACACGCACAGGTCGAATTCATTGTGTCTAGACTTACCTTCGTGTTCGTCAGGACACGGCGAACAATATAGGCCCAACACGAGACACGCACGATACGAAAAGACACCTTCCACTTACGTGTCCGACGGTTGGGAGGAAATTCGAAGGTGCTGGCGGGCGGAGGAGACGTCGGGACGGCGGCGCTCGGGTGGAGACGCGTTCGCCTTGGCCGGGCGCGTCGAATGGTGGTGGTCGAAGGCGACGACGTCAACTGTGGAGGCTGGACGGGGAAGTTCGTCGGAGCTAGGGCTACGGCTAGGGTTTTCGCCGGAGTTGAAGCTCTACTGTGGTCGGGGGTGGTCGTGGTGGTCGTTTAGGGTTAGGGCTCGGTCTGGGGAGTCGAAGGGGGTTTAAATAGGGGGTTGAGGCGGTCGGGGGGCAGCCGAAAATGGCGGGGACAGGCCGCGCTGGCGGTCGTCGGTCAGCAGAGTGGGTGAGAGGAGAGAGAGTGGTCGTGGGGGGGGGGGGTGTTGGGTAGGTTAGCAATTAGGCCCCCTTAGTTTAGAAATTTACAACTAGGTCCCTATCCTAACCAAATGCAAATAAAAATTTGCAATCCGCCATTTACAACAATTGGTTAATTACAAAATGACACTGTAACAATTTAATAAATTACAGAATGATATTAAAACAATTCAGAAAATTGCAAATTGATATCTAAACATTTTAAAAAATTATAAAATGGCATTTTAGCATTTTAAAACCTATTTAAAATCATTTAAAAATTTTAAAAAAATTCCTAAAAATCATAGTAAATATTTTAAGGCTTAAAATGACATAAAAAAGCTAATTAACACTAATTAACTAAAATTTGAAAAACAGGGGCTTACAGTACCATTCGTCGTCGGTGTCATCATCTAGATCGCTAGTGGCAGTGGTGTCGTCTACATCGCCTACAGACCTGGACACACTGTTTCCTTAGGGATTGTGTCCTCCTTGGATTTAATTTACACAAAGAAGAGATTTGAGAGAACAAGCTTTTATCGACTTCCTAAATGTACCATTCTCCGTCCTAAATGTACCATTCGTCGTCGGTGTCATCATCTAGATCGCCAGCGGCGGTGGTGTCGTCGTCTACATAGCCTACAGACCTGGACACACTGTGTCCTTCCTTTCCGGCCGACACACAATTATTGTTATATATACGTAGTTGCACAAAATATTAAATTACATGGACGAAAGAGAAAGTAAATATGAGTTAATTTAGGGTGTTCATTGAAAAATTGTATTGAAGAATGACCTGCTATAGCAAGTTAACAAGAGGTCATAAGTCAAAAACAGTATTAAATGATGTCTCCTGCATTATTTAATCTGAACCGTTGGATGAACATCCAACGGTCCAGATTTGGGATGTATCGATACATCCCAAAAGGGTGGATGTATTGTAGAATTTTCCATATATATATATATATATATATATATATATATATATATATATATATATATATATATATATGGGGGTGAGATCCTAGGTTCAATAGTTGATTTTAACACTTTTGCAAATGACCTCTAGCCTTAGTGGTTAAGAGAGATGCATGCGGTCCAAGTAGTCAAAGTTCGAGTCCCAGTGGAGGCGAGTTCGCCACAATTAACCATTGCTTCAAAAAAAAATATGTGGGTGAGCATTATATGGTTTGGTTCGATTTTTGGACCAACCTCGAACTAATCATTTTTTCCGCTTATCTAAAATTAAAAAACAGATTAAACCGTCCAATGCTACATATGCGGACCAGTTAATCCGACCGTCGTTTTCGATTCGGTTCTATTCTTTTACTAGGTTTTATACACATGAAATAAATTATTTTGAAACCTATCAAAAAGCTTTCAAAATATTCTAATCCTAAATAGAAAACATATTCTAAATTTCTTTAAAACAATATTCTAAATTTTTAAAGACATGTTCTAATCCTTTGATGCTAAAAAAATATATATAATTTACTAATTTAGTTTTACGCTCATGGTAATCGTTAATGACTAATCATAATTTTAAATTGATAAAATTATTATAATACACTAATTAATGTTAAGTTTTTTTTTTTTGCGATGTCCGAGCATGAAACTTTTTGCAGGCTGAGTTGCATATCATTTGGATCCACTGTCCTCAATTTTTACATACACATCCACACCTCTTCCGTGGTTCCATCTTTAGATCGTCCGTCTAGCCAAGAAAGTTATACCTCTCATGACCACAAGAACCAGATGAGTTTGATTTAAAGTTCGATTTCAAACATGGGTTTTCAGTTTGGGTTAATTAGTTTTATCCCCCTATAGTTTGTACGTATTTTGGTAACTATTCCTGTTGTTTCAAAGAATAAAGAACACCCCCCTGGCTGCTTAATTTTTCACTCATTTTCTTCTATGCACCAGGGGGTAAAACTAATTAACTTTATAAATCAGGGGGGTGTTTTTTATTTTTAAAACAACGGGAACAGTTACCAAAATACGTACAAACCATAGGGGGGTACAACTAATTAAACCCTTTTCAGTTTAGGTCCTTTCCACCCCTTCCGCTTTTTAGAGTTTCTGGAACTTAAATAGAACAAAAACTATCACGATACATGTATGTTTTTCATACTCTTAACTATAAAAAAGACATACATTAAACATATCAAACTTTCGCACATCAATACACTACAAAATCGGACACAAAAAATCATATAATGTTCCAAAAATTTGTATATCAAACATGTCTCCTACCATCTAAAAATATAGATCTCATTCATTATTTTAAAAAAACAACACGCAAAATCAGGGTACCCACAATTTTATATTAAAGAAAATATCAATAACATAAAAGTTTTGGGGACAACAAATCTATTTTCGACAATATCACACAATGTTCTAAATTTATTAATAATAGAAAAATGCATGCCGAATCGAGAGGAAGATCGTACGGAATACCGCACTGACATGAGGGTCCCCTATTGGTTCCAGCCACCCTCATGCTAGCACCGGATCCCACCCGCCAATGGGGATCGACACGTTAGCGAGGTCTGCTGCACACGATCTCCCTCGATTCGGCAAGCAACACAATACTGTTAATAATAACATCATACAAAGTCTTAAACTAAAAATAGAAATAAATACACTGAACCCTCCCTCGTATGTTTCATAAGTATTACATGGACTATCCATATTTTGAAAATAATTACATGGCCATCCCTCTATTTTATAATATTGTAAAATATAAGTGTGTCTAGTATCATAAATTCTATAAAATATAAACTATAGAGGGGTCGTGTAATTAGTTTAAAAGTATGAATAGATTTTGTATTGAGTGTAAAATGTAGGAAAATGACTAATTAGCGTTTAGACCTTGAATTTTATACCGGTTTAAGTCATGACATATCCAATTATAGAGTTTAGACATTGAATTTTTATTTTTTGTTATACTATTCCTTTCATGTATTTATGTACGGTACCAGAATGAAAATTTCCTATATAGATTTGAAAGGGTAAAATGGGAAAAGAAAATCAAATTTAAATATCCAAAATCTAAATTCTCTAATTGAACATGTACTTACACTCTAAACCGCAATATATATATATATATATATATATATATATATATATATATATATAATATATATATTATACAAAACACAAAGGTTTTTGAATCCTAGGGCTGACTGTGCCAAGATAAAGAGTGGTTGGGATTTAATCTTGGTGAATCAACGGTTGTGGGATTTTATGGGGAATCCAAAGAGTGGGGTTTGCACTCATAATGGTTGTGGATGAGCATTATTGAGAGTGGGGTTTTATGGGGAATGAGCATTATTGAGAGTGGGATTTTATGGAGAATCCAAAGAGTAGGGTTTGCACTCATAATGGTTGTGCATGAGCATTATTGAGAGTGGGGTTTTATGGGGAATCCAAAGAAAATTCACATCCAGCAGTTGTTGGGATTTAATATTTTGATGGGACCTCATAATTATTATTGTTCGTTTGAAATTGGGGGTCCAAGATTTTGAGGGAAAATACCTTAAATGAACCATGCCCTATGGGCACGGGTTATGACTAGTATATATATATATATATATATATATATATATATATATATATATATATATATATATATATATATATATATATATATATGATCTAAACTCTAATTAGTCCTAACTTAATATTTGGCTATTTATAAGGGCACATCAAAAGTTGATCAGGGCTAGCCAAAAGTAAACTTTGATTTATTTACAAGTTTGTCATTGAAAAAATTACTCAGGACTAGCCAACATGTGAGTATATAAGTTAATTTTTTATTTTTTTTGCTCTCCTCTCTTTCATCACAAGAAGAAGAAGAAGAAGAAAGAAGAAGAAGAAGAAGAAGAAGAAGAAAAGAACAAGAACAACAAGAACAAGAACATCAATTTTTTCAAACTTAGTTTATTTTAATTTTTTGCTCTCTTCTAATTTCTGAGATCTCTTTCTCCAAACCCTAGTTTATTTTTCTTCTTCTTGTTTGGACATTATGGATGAAATCCTAGTTGTAGAAGAAATTGGGTTATCAAATCTATTAGTCTATTAACCAATTTTTTTTTATTAATAGAAGAATTATGCATGAAATCCTAGTTGTAGAAGAAAACTATGGAAGAAACCCTAGTTGTAGAAGAATTGGATTCATATCAGGAATGCCACAATTTCTGACAGTCGTAGAAGTATTGAGGACTGCCAGAAATTGTGGCAGTCTTGAAATAGACTCGATGTACAACAGGACTGCCACAATTGCTGGCAGTCCTAGAAGTACTGAGGATTGTCAGAAATAGTGGCAGTTGTGAAAGGGACATGCTCTACAACAGGACTGCCACAATTTCTGCCAGTCCTAGACATATTGAGGACTGCCAGAAATTGAGGCAGTCCTGAAAGGGACTTGCTGTACTCCTGAAAGGGACTTGCTGTACAGCAAGTCCCTTTCAGGATTGCCACAATTTCTGGTAGTCCTAAAGTCGAAATTTTCGAATGAAAAAATATGTTAGGGTTTATTTCAATCTTGATAATAGAGTGAACTAGGTATTTTAGGATTTATTTACATGCATTCTTTGTGAGGAAAGAAGTATTTAAGCTTTATTTTTATGCATTTTAGGGTTTATTTAATTTTTTGGGTGCCATCGAAATTGAGAATGAGAAGGAAACTAGGATTTTGATGGAGATGGTGATGATGTAAATGGTGGAGAAGAAAAAGAAGATGATGAGAAGAAAACTAGGGTTTTGATGGAGATGTGAGAATGAAAATGGTGGAGAAGAAGAAGAATAAGAAGATGGATAGAAGAAGAAGAACAACAACAAGAAAAAAGCTAGGATTTTGGAAGAGAGAGAGTGAAATTTAGAAATGAGAGTGAAATTTGGACTTTGGGGTGTGTGGGAGTTGGACAGTCCCATGTGTAGAAAATTTGGATATCCCAGTAAATTCTCCTCAAACTTTGGTTAACTCCAATCCTGACTAGTCTTGATCAACTTTTGATGTGCCCTTATAAATAGTCTAAATATTTACACTTGCTGCCCCAACCGTAGTCGGTGGGACCCACCGAAGATAAAAAAAAAAAAATTCAAAGTCCGGGGTCTATACGACACCTCCCTTCTGCTAGACTGCTACCGACAAAACGGCCCCCGTCACCGTCAACTCCCCCCAACCCCACCCCCAACCCCCCTTTACCGCCGTTACTCTCACCGTCAGATCCCAACCGTTGGCACGCTCCTCGCCCATCACCCACATATAAACCCCAGCAAATCCCCCCTCCCCTCCCTCCTCATCTCCTTATCGGATCCCCACCAAACCCGAATCCGAGCACGAGCCCGACATGGACCCACCCAACCGAGCCGGAGAGGAAGACCCGTCGTCCTTCCTCCAACCGGCGGTCGACTCGATCCTCGACAGGCTCCGGTCCGACGGCGGCGACGGCCGGCGGCTCGAGGCGGCCCGCGAGGTCCGCCGCCTCACCAAGACCTCCTCCAAGAACCGGCGGCGGCTCGCGGAAGCCGTCGACCCGATCGTGGCCATGCTCCGGTCCGGCTCTGCGGAGGACGCCGAGGCCGCCCTGCTCGCTCTGCTCAACCTCGCCGTCAAGGACGAGAGGTTCGATTTCTCTCTCTCTCTCGTCCTCAAAACTGCAAAAATCAGAAATTTATATCTGCAATTGTGTTACTTTTGAAGGACTTTAGATGTTTTTACTGTTTTATTCATTATATTTACAATTAAAGAAAGGGAAAATAGGATTTTTTTTTTTTTCCTGACGAAGTTGTAATCTTTGCAACTTTTTATTAGATTTTGGGGGTTACAAATTAAAAATAATTATATTTGCTCATTTTGGAAGTTTCATTTATATGCTTTCAATCATTATTTTACTTATTGATCATGTTGTAAATTTTATTTGATTTATATGTTATTAAAAATCGACTATTAGGAGTTAATTAAAATCAGATTGTGGTTGTACTTAATGACTAATATTAGGTTTCAGATGTTTTTACTGTCTGGTTCAGTATATTGAGGATATAGTTTTTTGTTATTAGCAGGAAAAAGAAAGCTGTTTTTGTTTCCTCACAAATTGTGATATTTGTTTGTTATTATTAGAATTCCGGGATTACGAAGTTAAAAACATATTTTTCCCATTTTGTAACTTTTATTTACATGTTTTTAATCACTATTAACTTGTTGGTCATTTTGTACTGTTATTTGATTTATATGTTCTGTCATCGAGTATTAGGAATTATAATAAGTAAAAAAAATCAGGTTTACTCTGTAATTTTTTACATATTTTATTAAATTAATATTGTGTTTTTTTATCAATACTTTTTATTTTTTGTTGTGATGGTATGGCACTAAAATTCTGTTGTGATTTGTGAATATTTTGATGTATACAAAATTAGGTTGATGTGTGTGATTGTGTAAGTTTCTACTTGATATTGGGTCTTTCACTCATCTACTTATGTCTCTATTTAAAAGTGACAAGTTGTTCTGATTATAATCTTTTGAAAGTAGTTGAGACATTATGTCTATCCTTCCTTATTGGTGAAACTCCCTTTTAGTTTCTAGTCTTGAAAGTGAAAGAATAGGAATAATTACACTATTTGGGAAAGAATTTTCCAAGTGGTTGGTCTCGGATTTACTTTTTTTTTATATATTAACAATCGATTAAGGGGGCTTCACTTGACGTGGCAGTAAAACTTGCTCTTGCATCATACTTGTTGCAAGTTCGAGACACGGAAAACATCCTTTCCATATATTGGGGGTAAGGCTGAGTACATCTTGATCTTGACCCTCCTCGGACGCCCTTTTCTTATTTAGGTTTGTGTCAATTTTCTGCCATTCATTTTTGATCCTTTGAGTCCTTTCTTCTTTGGTAAGCTGAGATAGACTCCAGTCTTATTTTTTCTGTCCAAAGTGATCAACTTGTAGAATAATTAATTAAGTGACAAGTCCTTGGATGGCTATTAGCATCTACTTAGTAATCTATTTACTAATGAGTCACTGTATTGTTTGATTAGTACTGGTTGAGGTCTTAAACTACTATGCATCTCCTATTGATATTTGGTTCATTGTTAATTAAATTATTGGTTCATTTGTCTTCACATGCTTGTTGGCAAAATAATGTTTGACTTGAAAGGCAGTAAGCCATGAATAGCCATAAATATCTGTTATGATATAAACAATATGTTAGGTGCTTAGCTGTGTGGTACTTGTACTGACAACAGTTTTTGTCGTGTTTAGTATTTCTATTTGTTAGCCCTCGTCTTTACTAGATGATAAAGAATAATGTTCAGTTTAACCTAATTTTTTTAGAACGACTACACAAAAATAGGACCTTCCATTGACTTTTTCTGTTTAGGTCCTTAAAAAAAAATCAAGGGATGAGATCCATGTAATCCAACGGCTCTTGATGGATGAGTTTAAAAAATTAGGAACTCATGAGTTCCTCTAGGATTTTTGTATTTTTTTCCCCCGACGCTCTCCTCGTGTTTATTATGTTATATGACTCTGTTTGGCACTGACATATATTTGTGTTTGTCTGAGAATGAAGTTGTAAGGAAAACCTTCTTAAATTCTTTAACTTTGCCTTCTATTCAGCAGTGGTGTTTGAATGTTTTAGGAGTTGCACGACTCAAAATTCATGTTTCGATCATAGGGTGTTGTTACAAGAAAGGATTAATTAGTAATATTTATTAGTGTTGTTTAGACTCGTGACATCAGTCAATTTGAATTTTACTTGTAGCTCAATTTGGGAAGATTGTAGAGCTGAGATGAAGACAGGGTTGAAGGTTACATGAAAATTTTACCCAGGCATGAACTAGAACCATTCTTGAATTTAGATGAACTAGGTATGATCTCTATGTAGAGACCCTCGTCTCACCTGACATTCATAGCAAACAAACTGGGTATGCCCTTCATTTAGAGACCCAAACACAGCTAAGTTTATAAACTGTGTCTAAACAGCTCTTAGTTTCCAATTTTTGAAAAGTTAACAGATACGACGTACGATTAAGTAGCTAAATAGCAAGTTGTTAGAAGTGGATACAACCTGAGATTCATGGCAAACAAATCAGCTATGGCGTCCTACATAGAGACCCAAACATCGCTTAGTTTCTAAATTGCGTCTAGATAGCTCTGTCTCCCAATGTTTGAAAAAGTTAACAAACACGACGTAGGAATAAGTAGCTATGTAGCAAGTGGTTGTAAAGTGGATTCCAAAGGTTGTGGTGGGGGGTCCAACTTGTCCAAAGTAAGACGTATCTAGAAAGGTCTAAAGCTTAAGGGAGGAAATAATTCTGCATTTGGTACTGGTCCCCTCTTTTGTGAAACATGTAAAATTATCTATGGCTAGCAACGCCTCTTTTTATAATCCCTTGGGTCCAAAAATCTTGAAAAACTGTGGTCACACACACACACCCCCCAGAATAGGTGGTCTTCACCTTTACAAGGAATACCTGGAAATGATGTATGACCAGCACAATAAGGATTATTATATCATTTGACCAAAATCAAGGAATATTGGGCTCATGTTGAGGATGTTAGATGTCTACAATCATTTACAGGTGCAAGATGCACTATAGGAAAACACCTTATAAGTTCATAACAAACGAAGAAATTGAAGAGTGCTTAAAAGATGAGATTTGTGGTCAGATCATTTTTGGAGTGTGGATGTTCTACTTTTTAAGTGTATTTTTTGGGTGTATGTATGTGTGGTGGTGGTAGGCATAGAATATTGAGAGAGAGAAAAAAAATGACAGTAAATCCTAATTTTGGACAGGAACAATTCAGTACGGAGTAATACACAATGGTTTCCTAATCGGGTACTTATTTATATATGATAGAGCAAAAGAACAATGTCAAAATACCACAGAGACTCTAGATATTGCGCCTGAAATCGTCCAAGATATATTGACCTACCATGAGATGAATTTCGGTCTCGTGATACCAGAATTTCGGTCTCATATGGAAAAAATTATGCGTCCTAGTTTCAACACTGGTAATGTCAGGTAGATTTCTCTTGATCCACCGTGTGTATGCATGCATTGTAGTCATAGTATCCTGCAAAGGTATATAGTCACATACTTGTATATTGAGGGGCATCACATTTAAAACATTTAAACATAAGGCCATTGTGCTTACTTCAGAACACACAGAAGAAGAACAAGTTTCATCTGTCCTTCAAATAGGTTAATTAAGAAAGCTTTTTTAATCAAACTTGGTTATGTATTTCTGTAACACCATGTCACCAAGACCATTCTTCAAATAGTATACTAAAGAGGAACGGCGATTAAGATTAAAGTTTCGGGTCAGAACTTTAGAAGCAGCCACAGAAAAACAGTTATTTTTAATTATGAATATGTTAAAACCACTTCAGCTCTAATCTTTAATATTGAATTATAATAACCATAAAAATTAGAAGTCAAGAAAAACTTAGGTTAAAAAGTGAATTTGAGAGATATAAAGTCTTACTAGTAAAATAGCAAAACTCGAAATCTAAGAAAAATTAGAAAGAAAACCATATAAACATTGAGCCAAGTGAAGAGAGCTTCGAAATGAAATAAAATTGAAAACACTAACTGGTGGAGGATGAGCATCGACTCCTAATTTTTATTCATCACTGTTCAGAATAGCAGGCCGACAGCTATTAAGTATAACTAATAACTTATGCATTATGCAATAAACCTAATGATCTAAGGTTAGCCAAGTTGCAACATGAATCGTCATTTCATAATGCTTGTAGCACTGGTTAGTTTGGATATAGGAAATAAATAACAAAATCTTAAATTTCATGTCCTTTCTGAATTATGAGGAATGTCTCTGCATCAGTACTCAAGTGGAAGAAAGAAAATGTCATATGATGTTGTGTTTCAATTTCTTGCTTTCTTTGTTTACAAGATGCTATAAATTCTTTGCATTGATACATTTTCCATACTGCATTTTTAAATTTACAGCAACAAGATCAAAATCATCAATGCTGGAGCTCTGGATCCACTGATCGATTTCCTCCAATCACCAAACTCGAGCCTACAGGAAAATGCTACTGCGGCCCTCCTCACTCTCTCAGCCTCCTCCGCCAACAAACCCATCATTGCTTCCGCAGCCGTGATTCCTCACCTTGTCCGAGTCCTCGACAAAGGCACCCCACAGGCTAAAGCCGAAGCAATCACCGCGCTCTCCAACCTCTCCACCGAACCAAACACCCTGCAGGACATCCTCTTATCTAAGCCCATCCCCCATTTAGTCGACCTCCTCAAAACCTCCAAGAAATCATCCAGGACTGCCGAGAAATGCACCGCCCTTTTGGAGTCTCTCCTGGCGTTCGATGAGGCACGGACGGTCCTGACTACGGAGCCCGGTGGCGTGCTTGCTGTCGTGGAAGCAGTCGAGGATGGTTCACCCCGGACCAGAGAGCACGCGGTTGGAGCTCTATTGATCTTGTGTCAGAGTGATCGGTTGAAATATAGAGAAGTGATTCTCAACGAAGGGGTGATTCCGGGCCTACTAGAGCTGACAGTGCAAGGGACCGACAAGGGTCGGGTCAGAGCTAGGGAGCTGTTGGGTCTGCTCAGAGATTCAAGCAAACGGAGATCGGAGCTGGAGGGCGAGGAGGCGCTAGAGCATATCGTGACGGATATCGTGTGGAGGATCGACGGGGAGGATCGATCCGGGAAGGCCAAGAAGATGCTAGCTGAGATGGTGAAGGTGAGCATGGAGCAGAGCTGGAGGCATCTGGAGCAGAGGGCAGCTCTGGTCCACGCTCCGGCACCGGAGCTGGCTACCTTGAAATGATAATTCCTGATTCGTCTTCTTGATTTCATGTGATGATGATGATGCCAGTCCAGGCCTTGCTAGGAACCGAGTGACTGGTGAAAGTGTTCATACTTATGAAAACTTCCTTCTTGTGCTGTGACAGCAGCATATATATATATATATGTGAATCTTTAAAGTATCAGTCTCTGTACAATAAACGCGATAGTATTAATAGTATAATAGAATGGTGATACTACATGTTAATATTGGCTTTGTTTTCCATTTATTGCTATTCAAAACATCAGAATGGATTATCTAGGGCTTATGGCGAGCTTTGTTGCGCTTTCTTCTATTGTTGTACCAAGTTTTCACAAGTTGCTGGAGTGAAGCCGTAACAAGATAGTCATACTAATGGTGCGTTTGGATCACCTCCTTTTCAAGAAGAACTAATACTAATGTTTGCTGGATATTTTGGTTTGACATTGTTTCACACCCACAAAAAAGAAGCGAGCTACGTTTGAACTAGACTTGGATATGAAACTCTTCCGGTAGAATTTGTGGGGCTTGGCACGTGTGGAACACAAGAGCACACTTTTTTTTTTTTTTGCTGATATTATTACCAGAGTCATTTAGACTATCTTTTATCCCAATTTTTTTTTTTTGAATTACTACATTGAAGTTTTTCTTTTTCATTCTTTTGGTTCCTTTTTGCAACAAAAAGCAGAATGTTCTGATCCCATATTGTTTGGATAGAGGCCTTAAGCTCCGAGTAATGGTATTCGTACCTTCAAATTATTCCTCTAAACCATCTCTTCTTATATGACAACTGACGTGACATGTTAAATAATATTATGTATTATCTGTCCAAATTTTAACCCAAAATTTTAGTTACCCAATTTTTTCATGTTAATATCAATTTTAATGTTAATATTAATATTATTATTAATGTTAATGCTAATGATAATTTTATTGTTAATATTAATATTAATGTTAATATTAATATTATTGTTAATGTTAATGTTAACATTAATATTAATTTAAATGTTAATGTTAATATAATTTAAATTTAAATTTGAATTTAATTTGATTTTAATTTTAATTTTAATTTTAATTTTAATTTTAAAATTTGTTATGTCAACTACCACATCAACATATCACGTCAGCTTCCACGTAAGGAGTGATGGTTTGGATGGACAAATAATATTATTCTTCAACTCCATCCTTATTGTCTAATAGTGTTAATAGGGAGTAGATCTATTGTCCAAACTCCTCATGTTCCAATCAGGGTCGGCCCTGGTCCAGGACGACCGTCCAGGACCCCATGAAATTTGGGGGCAAAATATATATATATATATATATGGAATACACTAGGGGGCTAGGCCCCCAGAGAAATTCCAATATTTTTTTTATTTGAAGTTAAATATTTAATTTACTTGATATGGTATTATTCACTAAAAAGGATAATAAGAAAGCTTAGTTGGAGCCTAAAAATTTCTTAGAGAACAATATTTTAAAAACTACAACCCATTGTGCACCAGCCCTCCCTTTAAAATAAAACAATTTTATTTTAAAGAGAAAAAAACTAATACTAAAAATTAAAAGGAAAGAAAAGGAGAAATGAAATGAAATACAATTGTTATTTTTAGGCTCCAACTAGGCTTTCTTATTGTTATATCAAAGTTTTTTAAAAACGATATTGTATTTAAATATTTTGAAAGTTCATAGAGAACAATTGTGAGATGTAATATTTTATTGTATCAAAATAGTAATACTTAATATAAGATAATATTATTATATCCTAAAAAAATTTCGGAGACGTTAATTTCGAACTCCCTTATTATTGTGCCCCCGGTGGATTGTAATCCTAGATCCGCCATTGTATGTAACATGACCCTCTTTTATCACAAAATAGTTGTGGTGTAGTATTAGTATGTTAAACTTGCATACTAGAGGTCGTAGGTTTAATTCTTGGTTGTAACTTTTTTAAAATTTACTTTTAGTTTAATTTTTTTTAATATTATATATGGACCCTATTTTAAAAATTTGGCTAGGGTCCCCATGAACTCAGTGCCGGCCCTGGTTTCAATTAATGTCCCTCTCTTGTAAATGTGACACATCATCTACTTAAAATACTAATATATATTTTATCTAAATTTTCAATAATTATAAATACCAAAGTTTACATTTACAATAGGGAGGGACATAATTTGGACATGCAACATTGGTTCAACAGATCTAAGCATCCAACATCAAATTTTGTATAATATCAATAAAAAATAATGCTCTCATTTACCCCTGATACTCGAAGATGTTGAAGTAATTAATTGATTTCATCTAGCTAGGCCTTGATTAAAATCTGGCCCAAGCATGTACTAGTAGGCCCTGAGCCTAAATCCACTCCAGTAGCATAACTAGATCTGCATTTTCAGTGGAGAGTTCGCGCCGAGTAAAAATAGGACAAAATGTTAAGGGGAAATCAAAATATAATTACATTTTGCTAATTATATGACGTAGTAATCTATATGCTGATCATGTACGGACCATCGTATTAATGTTATCAACATATAAGCTGTCATATTATATGATTAGCAAAATATGATAGAATTTTAGTATCTTTTAGCATTATTGATAAAAGTATGTTTGTTCTCATTATTCATGAGAGAGCAAAAGTTTGATAAATGTGCATATTTGGTTGATATTATTCTCAATCTGTTCTTGCAAGTGAAGCACATGGATTGTCGCGTTTTCCTTGTGTTGAGGGATTGACCAGATTTGGATTGTTTGTGTGGTGACTCACATGGAAAGTGTGGTTTTGCTTCCCTAGAAGAAAAGAGTTTGTCAATACAATTAAACTTCAAAAAATTTGGATGATACCATCTTCCATTATGTGGTATTTGATATGGCAACTGATATGACAACTGACATGTCATGTTTTAAACAAAAAATAATTATCCAAAAAAAGATTTATTGTTAATATTAATGCTAATTTTAATTTAATGTTAATATTAATTTTAATGTCATGTTAATATGTTAATGTTAACATTAATATAAATATTCATGTTAATTTGATACTAATATTAATATTAATATTTTAATGTTAATATTAATTCTAATTTTAATTTAATCTTAATTTTAATATTAATATTAAAACTAATATTAATGTTAATATTAATTTTAATATTAATGTTCATATTAATTTGATATTAATATTAATATTAATATTAATTCTAATTTTAAGATTAATTTTAATATTTAATGTTTAATTTTACTATGTCAGTTGTGCCATCAACTATATTATATGTCACCACATTATCATTCAAATTTTTTGAAAGTCAAATAACATTTTTGTGGTCATTGGCATGCATGCATATTCATGTGCTTATATTTCTCTCGAGCCTCTGACACGTTAATTAGCTGATTAGTCTAGTCGTCGTGGCCGATTGGAAGAGAGAGAGAGAGAGCATGTGGGGAGCACATCGACGCACATGCATGCACTAGAGTTGGTGATGAATGGATCTAACTCGTCAATGTCACGTTTTCCTTGTACATACAAACCCACGGGCCACGCTACTCTGTATCAGAATATGAACAACCACTCCTCTCTTAGAGAGCCATGAGCACCATAGTAGCGACTTAACAACAAATTTGATAAAGAAACCTTAGTAAATAGTAACATATGCCCGCAACTTTTCATTGGCAGTGATAAAGAAGAAACCAGAAATTCGAGTTGGAATAGACTATAGTAGGATAGGGTTGACTAGATATGTACCGACTCATATGTATATATATATATATATATATATATATATATATATATATATTTTTTTTTTTTTTTTTTTTTTTTTTTTTTTTTTTTTTTTTTTGAGGGTGTCCACTTCTTAATGGTGCTTGGAGGCATGCCTCCAAGGTATATATATATATATATATATATATATATATATATATATATATATATATATATATATTGTGGTGGACTGAAGTCCATCCTAGTTCTTGTTGTGGTTCCACCACTCGAAGAGACTATTAATGTTGTACATCATGAGTTTGGTCGCTCGTGCTCGCCAGGGTCGGCTTTGTTCCAGGACGGCCATGACGACTGTCCAAGGCCCACGGATCATGAGGGACCCCAAAATATAGTTTAATTATCTCAAAATAGAACTAGTATATACCATGAGTCCTTTTAGGTATAAAATTATTATGGTATAGTGGGTAATACTTTATACTCTTCTACTAAAGAACGATCTTTACTCGTAACTATTTTTAAAAAAGTATTTTTAATATTTTTTATATTATGTATGAGATCTTATTTTAAAAATGAGCTTTGCTATGCCTACAACCAAATTTTACAACCCCCTTACAACCGGACACGTGTCGGACTTCGATTGGAGGAGGAGAAGAAATGGTGGGGCCGGGTGGAGCCCATGTAGCAGGGGGGTGAGAGTGGTGGTGGGACCCGGTGGGACCCATGTGTAAGGAGTACGAAAGAGTAGTTATAAAAAGATTGTAAGAATTTGGTAGTAAACTTAGCATTTTCCTTTAAAAATTTGTCATGAACTCTCAATACCTCAGGTCGGCCCTGCATATGAGAAAATTGGCACAACATATATATGATGTGACAAAACTTGCCATCTGAGGACAAATTAGTTACAGTACATATTACTTTCAAAAGTCACCTCTTTATATATATAAAATAACAGCATAAGACAGATGCAACATGGCCAACAACACACAAGTTGATGAAATGAGCAACAATAAATGGCATTTCAATATTCTCCACTAATAGTGATCGCCTAGAGTAGCCAAATTTTTATAGTGGAGATCTTATCAATAATATAAGTTGGAATTTGCCACCGAAAACTGCTTTCGGAGACCTGCAACTGCAAATGTACTGGTCAAAAATAGACTTACCATTTGCTATAAATAGGAGCTAGAGAACTTAAGGCCCCGTTTGGATCCTGAGTTTTAAATCAAAATGTGGAGAAAAAGTTGTTTGATATCCAAATATTCGGAATGTGCACTTCCAAACTTTTTTCCAAAAATTGCCGCTTAAACGTTACTTTATGAGAGCAACAAAAATATGCTTTCTAAAAAAAAATTCCACACTCAGAACGGACCCCACGCATCACCCTCCCTCTCTCTCTCCTCACTCACACACAGACACCTCTCGTTCTCTCCCTCTTTCCATCCCTCCACTGAATCATCTCCATCTCTCCACCGCCGGGACAAAGTCGACGACCCAGACCGTGCGGAGGAGCTCGACGACCTTGGACGGGGACGACGAGCTCGACCGCCTCGTACTCGACCTCGACCTCCTCGACCGCTTCGAGATCCTCCGTAGCTAGCTCGTGGGGTCTTGTCGACTCCACCGTGAGCTCGCCAGATCTGGACGCCACCGCCGCGGCCTCAACCCCCCTCGACCGGCGGCGACCTCATGAACGCCTGGCCGCGTGTCCTCCTGGCCGCATGTCTCGGCGAGCGTGTCTCGGCGAGCAGTCGAGACGCTACGGACACTCGTCAGATCTGGACGCCACCGTCGCGTGTCTCGGCGAGCGGTCGAGACGACACTTGTGATGAGTAACCCAGGAGACGAGTCGACGCCGCGTGTTCGCCTGGCCGCCTGGCCGGAGAAGTCACTTGTGATGAGTAACCCAGGAGACGAGTCGACGCCGCCTCCACGACCCCCTATCCATGTGATGTTCAAGAGCAGTAGACACAACGATGGACTCAGGGACACGAACTCTACATGTGCAGTAGACACAGCTGGACACAAGTAGTAGACACGACGAAGGGGTCCTCCAGTTGGACACGAGCAGTAGATACAGCTGTAATTTCTATAAAAAAATTACCAAACACATTTTTTAACTTTTATATTTTAAAATTATTTTTCAGATGAAAGTAATCAAACACAAACTCAAAAAATTTATACTTAGAAAATAACTTTATAACTTACTTTCAGAAAACCATTTTCAGAAAATTTTTCAGAAAGCATATCCAAACGGACCCTAAATCTCACAACATTCTCAGTAGTTTGGACGAGAAAAAACTTCTTCTAAGTCATCACTATTGTGTTTCTGCATTCATGACATGGGATGACGATGCTTCTTGCTCTTCTTAAGAAATGTTGACGTATGATCGATACCTCGAGAACCCGACGAATCACCAACTCATCAGCCACTTCCAATGCCTCAGCTGCAGCTAGGGGTGGGAACAGATCGGACCGGGCCCAAATTTTATGGAATCGGACTGAACTCGTTTTTTGGCGGGGTGGGACGGGACAGGATGGGGCGGGCCAAAAAAATTCGGAACCGGACTGGACCCAGCCCGTTTGGAACGGGTCCAGTGCGGAGCGACCCGCGGGTCCAAACGGATCTAAAATTTCACATGATACACCAAGTCTTTACCAAGAACATTATACAGAATGGTCGGTAAAGGATATGTTTGCACTTTGCAGGAGAAATTCAAAGCACTACATTGATACAGAGCAAGGAAAAGCCAATACAAAAATATTCAGCCCACTACATTCATGCTAGGAAAAAAAAATCAAAAAATTCTTTGTGCCAGGTTCATACTGTAAAAGTAAAACAACATTAGATTGAATTGACAGAGTATTCTCCATCTCATGTCTTAAACCAAACAAAAATCATCTTCACAAGCAAAAGAGGCATGAGTTGAGTTAATTAAAATGAATCATCCTAAGGAAGAGAAGCCTGCAACTTGCTTCAATTAAAATGAAGCATCATAAGGAAGAGAAGACTGCAGCCATCCTTTAACATGATGCACCAAACAACAGACAAAGAAGAAGAGACAATACTCGGGGGCCGTCAGGGAAGAGAGTCGAGGGCGTCGGGGGAAGAGAGAGAGAGGGTGAGAGTTTGGGGGACTTGAGAGAAGGACAGTAGTTAGAAAAAATTTTGGGCCGGCTCAATGGCTCATGCATCATAGTCATGGCTGTGTTGAAAGTAGAAACATTGAAATATATTTTTTTCTAAGAACAAACGGACCGGGTCGGGGGCCTGTTTAATTTTAAAATATAATCCGTCCAGCCACGTTAATTTTACATGTTCCGTTCCATTCCATTTCTTTTACTTATAAAAATTTAGGAACCGTCCCGTTTGATCAATATACGGTTCGGATTGAATCAGAACCGCGGGTCCTGAACCCGTACGCCCACCGCTAGCTGCAGCATCCTTTTCTGCGAGCTTCTTATTGCAACAAACTGCATTCTTAAACTCGACAGCAGATCGGAACTGGTTAACTCTCATTTGCTTTGTCTTGCAAGTGTGGGGGTGTCGTGCCCAGCTCTCGAAAGGAGAGTTTCTGGGAAGCATGGATTTGCCTTTCTTGGTTTGGCAGCCGAACACAAACCGACCACTAGACTGTCGCCAGTAACCGAATCGCAGTTAAGAGTTCTGTCCTAGGATTTTGAAGTTGTCATGAAAAGAGAAAAATCACTAGTGCCTATTATTTCCAGCATAACAAAATAATATGATTCAAATAAGGGCAAAATGCCCACCAAGGCACTTTCATGTGTGACGTGTCATGTATATTTAAGATGGAGAACTGACGTGTACTAGGAGTGATGAAAGAAATGAAAGAAGCAGCCAAATAGCACTTCATTTTGTTATATAACTAGCATTAATGACCTACACATCTATAAAGCTGGACGAGTAAAACTTTGATACAATATCTCCTTTATATGACAAGTGGGTCCATTCTTAAATTTTATATTCACATGTTTTACATAGTAAGAGTGGGGTCCACTTGTCATACGAAAAAGATATCAAAATTTTGATATATCAAAATTTTCTAGGAGCTGGACACGAGGACCGACCACCTTATCATCATGACACTACAAAGGAAGTTAGCAGCAGGAAAAAGCTTCCTTCCTAGTTCCTTCGTGTGCTAACAATGTCAGCCTCGAGTTGGGAAAAAGATATTTCAATTTGATCATAAAATAGGTGAAATATAAGTTTTTTTTTTGAAAATATAAGATTCAATTGTACTAATACCAGATTAATGAACTATAAACTTTTTTACCAAAATTGGAAAAACAAAAACAAAAACAAAAACTGAAAAGTTGAAAACTTCTAAATAACAGAGAGATAGAGAGAGAATACCGGAGTGAGAGGAAAACAAGAGCACTTTCAGAGTCTATTTCTTCCTTCTTCTTCTTCTTCACACCATTCTAATTGAAGAGAAATGGATAACACAAGCACTTTCAGAGTTTGTATATATTTCTTCTTCTTCACATCATTCCGTATAATTCAAGAGAAATGGAGAAGTACATTCAACAAGTTGAGTAAATTTCATACAAATTAAACGACTCAATATCTTTGGAATTCAAGAAGAATTAACGAATTTTTAAGAAATAGACTACTCATAAAGGATCTGACTTTACAAATGTTATATAAATCATTATTTTTCATTCAGCTACTCACAAAGGATCTGACTTCACAATTGCTATATTAATCCTTTTTTTAAGGCTAAATTGTACTTTGATACCTTCAACTATTCTGAATTTTTTTTTTTTTTTTTTTTGTCCGAGCTCTCTAGCCTAGTGGTATTAGAGCGGACATCCGGAGAGGCCGGCAAGGTTCGAGTCCCCCAATTGTGTGTGTGAGTGTGATTTCAAAAAAAAAAACTATTCTGATTTTTCAATTTAATACCCTAAACTTTTTACTCAACAACTTAATATCTTGACTATTTTTTTTTTCAACTCCATACCTAAAATTCTAAAAATTTCGAAAATGTCCTTATCCCTTCCCTTTCCCCTCCTCCCTCCGGCCACCCCATCTCCCGCACAGCCCTAGCCCCCCTCCCTCCCGTCCCGCCTCCCCTCCGGCCACCCCCCTCTCTCGCTTCCGGCCGCCTCCCCCCCTCCCCCCCTTCCGTTTCCGTCCAACCTCCCCCCTCCCGTTTCCGTCCAACCTCCCCCAGCCCCCCCTCCTCCCACGCTGCCGTGCCCTAGGACGAGAGGCGAGGGCGGGTGGCCGGAGCGGGAGGGGGGAGGGGGAGGGGGGGAGGGAGGCAGCCGGAAGCGAGAGAGGAGGGGGGAGGCGGCCGGAAGCGGGAGGGGAGGGGGGGCCGGAAGCAGGAAGGGGGGAGGGGGGTGGAGGGGTGTAATTTTAAAGTTTGACCATGGGTATTTTCGTCCCAAAAAAATTTCGGGTATCCACTTGTTACAAAAAAAAGTTTAGGATATCAAGTTAAAAAATCGGAATAGTTGAAGATATCTAAGTGCAATTTAGCCCCTTTTTTTTTTTTTTTTTTTAATTCAACTCAAACATGGAAAAACTAAAATGGTAGTGGGTTTTCTATGGAGTTCAAAATTACAGCACACCAAAATCATCAAAATTACCTAAATTTACAAGGCCACAATTACCTAAATGTACATTAGTATAATCACAAGAGAATTTCATGGAAATTTTTGTAAACCATTAAAATATACAAAGCCATAAAAAATTCAAGTAATGGCAAAAAAAAAGAAAAGAAAAGACATATGTTATTGCAGAGAGAGACAATTTAGATGATGTAAGAAGTTTAAATATTTGAGTTCAATCTTTCGTCACTTCAAACTTGTTTTGGTTCACGATGAAAGCTTAGAAACAACTACTATTGCTACCACTGTTGTATTCTCTTGGCCTGTGCTGAATTACCATTTTCATCGCTAATTCCTAGAACGACTCAAAATCAAAGGTACATTTTTTTTGTTTTACAAAATGAAATTCAGAAATTGTAATGAAAATGGCTCTCTCAATCTCTCGTCGTTTTGGTTCTATATATAACGCTTGGCCTGTGCTGACTTATTACCATTTTCACCACTATTTCCTAGAACCGCTCAAACTCAAATGTACAATTTTTTTGTTTTCAAAATGAAATTCAGAAATTGCAATGAAAATGGCTCTCTGTGGTTTCGGTTCTATAACACTTTCTAAAGAGAGACAACAGAAACATTAACCTTGTGTTTGGTAGGAGGAAAAAGTGGAAAAAAGAAAAATAGAGAAGGAAAAGTGAAGAAAAAAATTCATTTTCTCTTATTTGGTATGAAAAAAAAAAAAAAAGTAGGAAAAGTAGAGGGATTACTTTTCCTTCATAACCTAAGAAATCCAATCCCCAAAAGTGGAAGAAAAAGTGGAGGCTTATATTAATTAACAATTATACCCCCATATGAATGTATTATTTAAAAATTATTTATGAAGTCAAATGGTAAATAAGTGTTTTTAGTTGATGGTAGAATTGGTAAATCATATATTTTTTTTACTTTCTTTTTCTTCCACTTTTTCTTTCATACCAAACAAAAGAAAATGCATCTATTATCTTTTTCATCCTTGCTACCAAACATAAAGAAAGAAAATGATCTTTCCTTTCCATATGGAAGGAAAATGAATGCTTATCTTTTTCCTTCCTTCCACTTTTCCATCATTCCTACCAAACACAGCCTAACTATATACAGTATACTGCATTTAAAATGAACTGTATAAATCATTCATTAACTGTATACTGCACGTATTTCATATGAGTACTTTGATCGTACATGTAGAATATGGTATGGTTCATGAATTATAATCCCTCACCAAGGAACAATTATAGCAATCTACGTTACTAACACTAAATGAAGATGAATCCTTTGTACTAATAAAACTTTGTTAAAACATATATTTTCCTTGGATGAAAACTTTTAGCTTAAGTACACTCTAATAAGTAAAAGATATTAGTCTGATAAGTAAAACATTAACTGTATAATGCATTTAAAATTAACTGTATAAATCATTCATTAACTGTATAATGCATTCAACATTAACTATATGATCAAAACACTCGTTGCACATTTCATACGAGTACTTTGATCGAACAGGTAGAATATGGTATGGATTCATGAATTATAATCCCTCACCAAGGAATATTATAGCAATCTACATTACCAACGCATAAAAGAAGATGAATCATTTGTACTCAATAAAACTTTGTTAAAACATATATTTTCTTGGATGAAAACTTTTAGCTTAAGTACACTCTAATAAGTAAAAGATATACTTAATAAGTAAAAGATATTACTTTTACCCTCGTCCTTAATCCGGACTTGGAACCGACAATGCAAAAAAGCTTACATAGGCAGAGTTACAATATTTTATTTTTTTTAAAAAGGCAAAATTGTGAAAACAATAAATTAAATGTTAAATAACTACCATTGACACATGCCACTATTGCATGCACAATTAAAACATCACGCTATAAAACATTTAATCCGGACATGGGACTGGCAACAAAAAGGTTGCGCATAGGTGGAATTAAAAAAGTTCTTCGTTTTTTTTTTTCCTAAAGAGGCAAGATTGTGCAAAACAATAGATTAAATCTTAAAGAACTACCCTTGACACATGACACTATTACAAGCACAACTAAAATATCATAATATACAATATTTTTTATACAATTTCCTCGATGATCACAAATAAATTTATTTTTATCATTCATCAAATGTTTCTAGTAGATACATTCACATCCAGACTTGGGACCAGCAATACAAAAAGCTTGCACAGACAGAGTTAAAAAGGTTTTTCAAATTTTTTTTTTTCCTAAAGAGGCACGATTGTGCAAATAATAGATCAAATATTAAATAATTACTATTGACACATGACACTATTACATGTACAACTAAAACATCACAACATACAACATTTCTCATACAAATCCCTCAATGTCCACAAATAAATTCATTTTATCATTCATCAAATGCTTCTAATGGATACATTCGCTCTGCAAAATTCCACGTTGATCCTATTGCTGGCCATCATATTGAGAATCGTTCATACCCATGAGGTTGCCAAAAGTTTGTCATCTCATTTCTTCATGTTTTGTTTAATATAGTTTTCGTGGATATTTCTCAAATGATTTGAATCAGTAATGTGGATCTCCCTTAGACCATCTCCAATGGTGATTTCTAAAATTGAGTTCTTATCCAACTTGGCATTGTACTTTAAGAAGATTTCTATCCTAGTTGGAAGAGTTTCTACATAAAAATTGTAGACATACAAAAATGTTCTCCAATGGTTCTCCATTTCTATCATATGTGTCACATAGTAAAAGAACCAATTTAATGGTGTGGGGCCCAATAATAATTGTCATGAGAGATAGGAGAATTTCTATGAGAGTTTCTACATGTAGAAACCTTCTTAGAAAGTTTCCATCCTACATCATTGCCACCTAGGATAGAAATGGTGATAGAAATTATCATTGGGAGAAGTTTTTTCTAAAATGGATTTCTTCCATAGAAATAGGGAAGATAGAAACCCCCATTGAAGATGGTCTTAGGTCAGATACTGACCAGCTACTTTATGTACGACCTATTTTTAACATTGTAAATTTTGTTTTAGAGTATCCTATTTTCAATAAAATCATAGAAATGAATACAATTTTTTCTTAATCCATGATCCAAAATAGTTAGTCTTACTAATATATTATCACATTTTTCCTTAATCCATGAGCTGTACTTTTTTACTTCTTACTCTCAGCCTCTTGATGCACAATTGATTCTATGTAAAGAAAACCACTCTAAGTTCATCACTATAAGCTACCCATCCCCTATAAAAGTTTGGTGAAATTATATATCATATTCTATTGTTGTGCCATGTAACTACCTAGAATTTATATTTCCATTTTTGGAAATTAGCGTTAATATTTTTGAAATTTATAAATTTTCTTTTCCAAATTCAGTGAATTTATTATTAGTTCTAATTATTATTATTTATTAATTAGTGAATATCTTTTTTTGGGATTGATTAATAATCTAATTCTTGTGAGCATACCAACTCTTGGAAATGGATTGTGGGCTATTTTAATTCTTGTTAGCCTACCAAGTCTTGGACTTGGATTGTGGGCCTATAGCTTTCCAAAGTCTTGGGCTTTAGAATGACTAAATTATTAATGATTCCTAATTAGTAGATTAGTTAGGGATTAGTTGGTTGTTAGGTATGATTAGTTAACCTATTCCACTATTGCCCCTATATCTATTATAATTTACATTTGTGCCATCATGGCTTGTGGAGCACTCCATTTTTTCTATATTAAAATATTGGGGACTTTTCAATATTTTATTACAAAAAATTCTACTTTATACCAGCCATCGGCCTACTCCACCGCCCTGTTGTCACACCCCAGAACCAGAATACTGGAGAGCGGGGGCAGACATAGCCAGCTACGTATATTGAAATGGAAACCACCTCGATATACGGTCACGGCTGTCTAGAAATATGAGGCTTTACTACAAGCCAACAGTCTCTTATGGTCATGAACAAGCCTAATGTCTCAATCACAAGCAAGTAAGTAAGGTCGCAAGATGTATGATCATTAAATATACAATAATAAGGCGTCCCAAATATTACATATTCAGCTGATCATGAAGCTAGTCGTACAAAATGCGGGAACTAGCAAGAGTTAAGTCATACATGATCAACCTTAGGATTTGTTAATTATGTTTACAGCCCGTAGGCAGACAATAAGTAAAGTGCATCCATTACAAGAAAAATGAGCTTTTACGGCATTGTAATTAAGGCATACCTTAATAGTATGCCGTAAATAATAAATTTTCGGCATACATATCAGTGAATGCCGTAAAAACATTTACATTATAACTTGTTAGGTTTTCTACGACCTAAACCTGAATGCCATAAAAAATTTATACATAAAGAAGGCATGCGAAATATGCCGCAAAGTTGAGAATAAAAAATTAAAAAAACCCAGTTATACCCTAACTTTCCTTTCGATTTTTTCACAAATCGTGCTCCCCCAAATTTTTTGCCCGCCCCCGCCCCTTCCTACCTTTCCACGAAAATTTCACCACCGCCTAAAATTTGAGTCTTCTCAAATTTCAGACTCAAAACTTCTTCCTCTTCCTATTTGAGTCTGAAATTTGAGGGTAGAGAGAAGAATAGTCTATCTGTCATTTTAATTTGTTGGCGGGAGGTTCAGCACATGCAGTCCCCCTCTCTTTCTAAGGTTTGATTTCTTCCTCCTCATCTTGTTGTTTTTCGAATTTCCTTTTAAGAAATCAAGCATTCGATTTCTTCTTTCTATTATATCTGTCGTTTCTTCCTCTTATTTGTTTGGTTTTAGTTTTGCTCAGATCATAGTGGGAGAAGCGGCGAGGCATACAATTAGTGAGCACACTTCTTTTCCTCAAGTTTCCCCTTTGTATTTAGGGTTTATTCTGATGTTTTTGTTATTTTTGGTTTTATAGGAAACCTACGGCTACGATGAGCACATCTACAGTTATTCAGATTTTTTGTTGTTAATTTTGGTTTTATTGGCACACAATTTTTTGTTATTCCGTCATATAAATTTGTGTTGTTTCAGTTCTATTTCTTCTTTTCCCCTAATTTTACCATTAGATAATTGATGTTAATTTGATATATAAGTTGTTGGTTTAATTTGAGAAATTTGGGTACTGAGCGAGTGTTTTCTTCCTACCAAAATGAAACCAAAAGTTGCAGTAGGCAAAAGTCTTGACATACTATAGGTAAACTAGGTAGGAGCTAGGAATCTTAACCACACAAATGTAAATTCAAGAAATCTCCCTATATTTTTTTTCAAGTTTCAAACATTTGCATGCATGTACATTTACATAATAATAATGAGGCATTTCTATTACTGACAAGGATAAATATTTTAAATACTTTATTGATCATGTTTATGCAAGTAGTCATCAATGTAGAAGATATCTACTGGAACCTTCTAAGAGGGCACTTTGATACAAGGGTTGTTTCTTCCTAACAAAGTAAAAGCAAAAGTTATGTATATAAAGCTGCTCAGTCAAATAACTGAGCAACCACATATATGAAATTTTCAGGGCTGATTGTTTTATGTACTATTTGCCTTTCATTTATAATTTATACCCAAAAATTATGGATAATGTTTGTTGACATTTTGTTACCTCTGCTTTTTCTAGTGATGGAATTATACGATGATATATTTCATGACTTAATTAATAGTGACGATAATTTTATGTGACAGAATTTAAAAATGAAATTTCTTTTTTGTACATCACATATACACATAATCGGACCAGTATTGATATTTTTAGGTCAAATAAACTATAAGAAGACATGATCAATGAGTTCAAGCTTGTATTGAGAAAGCTTTTACCATTCTTATGCGTAATCTACGCAAGCACCGAATAATTAAGATGAATGTTCCTATTTTTCAGTACAAGATTATATATAAAATTTAATTAACATGAGTAGCAGGAGTAGTTCTAATTGATTTACCTATGAAGTTCATATCTTTGCTTGTCATCTAATATTATTTATCGTCTGTGAACTGCTAGTTTTCTCAATTTTTTACTAATTAAGGTTGCTTTTGAAGTCCACCTAGCTTAGTCATATAGTTTAGTTTGAGGTTTGATAACGCCAAGAGTCTCATTTTTATTTTGCAGAGTTATTCCAAAGTCTTGATGCCAAGAAAGGTGAGCCCAGACCTGCACCTCCATACTTTATATCATTTAATGTCATTGGCCTGCGGCTTCCTAACCTATGAATTTTTCAGACTTCACCAAGTCTGGGAAGCTTCTTTTAAAGTTATTATACTTTTCCAATGGTGGAGGAGGCTTCTATGTGTGTGCTTGTTTTACTGAGATTTTCAAAGGAAATACGAGTTTCAGACTTCATCAAGTCTGTAAGAAATAAAAAGCATGTATAATAATTGAGACGTGGGTATATTTAGGATAGGTCCATTTAGACTCTATACATTTGCCAGTTTCAACTATATAGAGTCTAATAGATGTATTTAAGCTAGCGTGCACAGAAAGAAATCCTTCAACCAGGACTCTAAGAGAGAGACTTCCATTTATACATATAAAATTAAGTTCTTTTGGGCAAATCAGTCCAAAATTGGAAGTTGTATTAAACTATTATCTGTGCCTTCGCAAAGTTGGAAGCTGTATGTATACATATTAAATTAAAACCTTTAATTGTATGTGCACAGAGGACTTGATCTAGGACTCGTATCTGAGTATCGGTATAATCCAAACATATTGAACCAATGGAAGAAAAAAAAAGGACAAAATTTGCCTTTAATGAATATGAAAGTTCATAATTCATTCAACTTACCATGGAAGGTTAAATATTGAGACTGAAGGTACTATTTCTTAAACCAGCTCATTCCTCTACTGCCCCATGTGTAGCATACCCAACTACTAGCAATCTCCTTACTATATTGTTCTGCCAAATAGTTTATTGTTATTCTTAAATCCTCTTTTATGTTTTGTTCAGGATTAGATATTACTATTCACCTATATTTTTTTAACATGGCTAATCCTCTTTATGTTTTCTTCAGTAATTTATTTTTTTCTAGCTCCACAAGTCAATTTAGAAAATGAACATGTTGGGATCGGGTGAAGTAAGCTCAATTTATCTTTATAATATTTTTTAATAATATATTGGTGAAGAATTTTTAGTTCTTATTATTTGCTTGTTTTATGAAGTCTTCCAAAAATTGCAAAACGAGGAGTGAAACAAAATTTAGCTGTCATTACCAAATTGAAAACTCAAACACTAGGGAAAAGGCTAACTCAAACTATGGGGTTCAAAGTTCTACCAATCGTGGGATAACGCAAACAAGGCGAGAAAAGAAAAATACAGAAAATCCAAGTTCCCCTAACATTGGGACAAAATGGAAATTGTTGAATTGGGAGACGGGTTTAGAAGTTGTTGCAATTGGTGAGATTGCATCTACAAATCCAAAGGATTTGGTCCATCATGTGGCTATAGGAAACGAGTGCTACAAACTTTGGGTTCATGAGTAATTGATTATGAGGTGACTTTGTATCGGCCGACACGTGAATTTTTCTTCTACATGAGGCTTTATCGAGTACAATTGTGTGGCCTATAAAGTATCTCAAATTTGACTAGTGGTAACACTTTTGAGGTAACGTAATATGACTATCCTTTTCTTTATCGCTTTTTGGTGTTTTCTTTTATCTTTTGGAGTCTTTGGTACTTATTGTTTTGTTATCTATGCTACAGGGTCATCTTTAGTTTCCTAGTCCAGAAAGTATCCTTTGGGGTCGCCACTTGGTTGCTAGGATATCCAGGTAACTATGCTCACTCCATAACAAGTAAAAAAAAAAAAAAATCAACAGAGCTTTCTTTTCGCCCTCTACATCTTATGATAAATTTTATTCTATGAAAGTTGCTTCAGCTTTCAGTTGCATTATTGTTCTTTTATGGTCTGAAAAGCCTTCAGTTGACTAATAGTTCATGCGGATAGGGAATTTTTTGGGATTATTTTTATTTTAGAACTTTCAGTTGCTAAATAAAGTATTTCTTTATATGCTTTTGGAAAGCCTATGAGACTATCAATGAAATCAGGGCCGGCCCTGCGGTTTGGGTTGCCTTAGCCGGGAGCTAATTTTTGTTGCCCTTTACCCTTATTGAAAGATAAATGTTTAATTTGAATTTTTGTTGGACTGGTCCTAAGAAAACTAAATGCCTGGGGGTTGCCCTATGGAGGGGGGTTGCAAGCCCGAAGTCTTGTCAGGCTTACCCCAGGGCCGGCCCTGAATGAAATAATCTGATCAATCAATTGCAACAAGTTGATACCCTAATTATTTTCGTATCGAGTTGATACCCTGAATTTAAGTTTTTTTTCTCATAAATACTCTGAATGAACTATCACTCTTTTCAGTTGGACCTCCTTGACACACCTCGTGTCAAGTCTTTCTTCGTACATACGATAAGCATCTTTAACACCATGTTTGAGACTAAATAGTTGGAAACAACCATTACAATATACAGGAAAGGAGAAGTAAAAACCCACTAAATTACTCGAGAAGATATCATTACAAAAAAAAAAACTGCTAGAGGATGGTAAAGAGAAACTCCTTTAACTGTTCTAAGGATAGAGTATATATATATATGTAGAGCTAACTAAAAGAATAAGGACAAAAAGCAGCATTTTACAAATTGAACGTGATTTCATATTCTAGATAACAGCAACAGAAATAGGGAAATCAAAACCTTGCAGCACATTCTATCATTGAGACAAATGAATGAGAGAGCAACTAAAAGATGGATACAAATGAATGAGATAGCAAACCAAAATGGTTATCGTTGGTCCATTTATCAACCGCTCCGGCCTGGAAATCTTTACATGTCAGCTGCCAGCTGCATTAGAGTGCACAATCACAAAGCATTCTAAAATGTGAGTTTAAAGCTACTTTTCATTCGGAAGCATCATAAGAATTATCCAAATTAAACTATATTTATGAGATAATGTTTACGCAGATAGTTAAATGCAAGCACTGATAACAGCAAGAACTATCTATAACATAAGCACACAAATGGACAAATCTAAGAGTAAGATGAGGCACAAATAAACAGGAATCGGTATTGACAGATCATAAAAATAGCACTCACTATGATTTAGCATGCTTCAAATTTGAGGAAACCAGTTTCTATGCTAATCTTAAGATAGAGATGGATATAGTCCCTCATGAACATTAGTTCACAAATATATGTACAGGATGATGGCTGGTACAGTAGATCCAGTGTTAAAGAAGCATACTCCTAGATAATTTCAAAGTGTTCTTTTATGGTCATGAAAAGCCTTCAGTTGCTAACTAAAATAGTTCATACAGATAGGGAATTTTTTGGGATTATTTTTATTTATGAACTTTCAGTTGCTAACTAAAGTATTTCTTTAGATGCTTGTTGGAATACTCAATTATTTCAATTGCTAACTAAGTATATGATCCTGGTTCTTATTCTACAATATGATAATTGTCTCAAGGATGGAAATACTCATCTAAGGGTCAGGACCATGGTGTACTTATAACTAATGGAGGGACTTGGATGTCAACAGGAAAACAAGCATCAGTTTAGATTTTTTAGTTCATAATGCAAATGTACTTGTTAATCTACTTTGTCCAGTATCATCCTTTGTTGTCCTCTTCCACTCTAAATTACATTTTAGTTTCTACTAGATCTAGCATGTAGTTATTGGATGTTTTGTACTTATTGGGTTACATATATGCTCTTCCAAGTATAATAGTTGCATTATCAAGTCATCTTAATTAAATTTTGGATGGGTGTTGAAGTAACATTTCTGACTTCTTTTTGTACTACCAGGATTCAGTTTTAGTTTGCTTATTAATTGTTCAATTTCAAACTTCTTTTTGTACTGCCAGGATTCAGTTTTTGACTTCTTTTTGAAGGGTGTATTGAAGTAAAAAATCTTTTGCTTATTAATTGTTCAGCATCCTACAGTTTTAGCTTGTAGGATTCAGTTTTTTTGTGTTTAAATTAGTTCTTTGGTTCTGGAAAGGTGCTCAAGCTCTGCTAGGTTTTCATCATCCTTTAAGTTATTAATTTGTTCTCATATTTGTCATTTTTCTTTCATAATTTATATCATTATGATGCTTTATATCATAATGCTCCATTCTGCCAGATTGTCGTCATTAATGTGGGATTTTATTGTTATGTAACAGGTTACTTAAAAGATTACTCCTTATTTTGCTATTTGCTTGGAGGATGAGGATGTCGACCTCACACTTTTGATGCATGGGTGATTACTGGACCATGGCCTTAAAAAAATTCTTTGTAGTGTGCTTCTGACTATAAAGGAAATTAAGGAATCAATATATTTGTGTAGGCATATGTTAAGTATGCAATATCTTTTTGGTGACTTTTATTTCATGATTTGGAATTCAGATGACTTTTACCATTGTTATAATTTCCACATAGGCCTTGGTAGGCAAGTTCAGATGACTTTTATCATTTTATTTCATGTTTGGGAATTTCTTATGACACTTGTTGTGTACATTACTATCTTTTGATTATGGAATTGGATGATTGGTATTATTGTTTCAATGAAAGTTATTACTTTTCACAATTGTGATAAGAAATGGATTTGGATGATTTGGTAATATTCTTATATGTTCAGGTATTGAATGTAAAAGTAAAATTGATTATACAAAAAGGAGAAGTTTTTTTTTAAAAAAGTTGAAGAGAATTTAAGGCGTGCATAATATGTCATAATTGATACTTTTACGACATTCAATAGATGTCATAATTGACAAATAACGAGAGGCAAAGGTATGTTGTAAAATATTTTTCACAGCGTACAGCAGATTGCCGTGATTATGTATTAAGAGCGTGCCAATGAATGTCGTGAATATGCATTAAGGACGTGCCGTTAAATGTCGTAATTATGGATTAACGGCATGCAATTACATGCCATAATTGACTTTTAACGACACAATTGAATGCCCGTGAATTTTATAACGGCGTATATAGAGTTTTACGGCCACAGTTTATGTCGTCTAACTATCATTTTTTACGGCATGGCCAAATACGGCGTGAGGATGTGCACCATCTAAGTGATTCCGGCGCACATTGCGCGCCGTAAAAACATACTTTTCCTGTAGTGATCGAGCTAACAGGTGCTCGTCGACTAAACGCCTCAAAAGAAAACTTTACAATAGAGTGAGCGAAACAAATGGAAAACCCACTCGTAGCCCGGGTTCCTTCTAGTTGCCACCATCGGGCTGGAGGTTCAAGATCCTCGGGAGCTGCTCCGAAATCTGGCCACACAAAACCAGCTGGGTCAACCCCAGAAAGAGCAAGTGCCACAAGGGGGCCACGAAATAAGAACAAAAGACAGCAATCAGCACAAGGAAATCTAATATTAAAACTAGAATTTATGAAACATGTCAGATGATACTACGAGATAACCATGGAACTATTCCGATAGCCAGGTTACAACCCGTAAACCAAACAAGGACCGGGGTTGTAACCCTTCGTCTGAACAGAACTTGGTTTTCCACCATTTATCGGCAAGATAATAATGCAAGAAATCAGACAGGGAGCAATCTTGTACTGGATCAAGACATGGCTAAACTGTTATACCTCATTCAATCAATCACGGCCAAGCAGATACTACGGCTTACTACTTTAACTAACTAGGGTTATCACAACCTAATTACTAACAAGATGCAGTGAGATTGTTCCACAGCCACAAGCCCTGCAGACCATCCAGGTTATCCAGGTCGAAAATTAGGGGTTGAATTCTGGTGGTACATCGCCCGGGAGACAAATGTACCCTTAGGTGACTTAGAGGGTGCAACACGCGACGGTGTGCTGGAAATGTGCCCTACTCGACGGCAGGCTACAGATCCCAAGAGCGCCCAGGTAACGGGATTGCCTGTAGCTGTGTCATCTCTTTATGACTACTGTGTTATTCTAGTTATTAACCTTAATCCATTTTAGTAGGTGCTCCTGACCGTGGTACTCAGGAGTTCCATCCTAGACATGATGCAAGACAGGACAAGTGGATTTAACAAGCAAGCAAGAAAGAACTACCCACGGTGTCAAGGCAAGTCAAGTTAAGTTAGCCGTCGCAACAGCATTAAGATAAATCATGTCAGGGTACTTGTCAGGAGTGCGCCACGACGGGCCACTATCATGTCAGGTTGGTCATGTCAGGAGTGTACCACTACGGGTCACTGTCGTGTTCTGATAGTTCCTTGTCATACCATGTCATGTACAATAGTCATTCCAAACATATTAAGTAAATCAAGTTTATGACAAAAGGCGTAAGGATATAAAATGGGCGTAAAATATCTAATAAAATATCAATATACAGGGTTATAGAAGAGCCAGCTTAAAGAAATAAGACCAAAACTCCAAGAGCCAATGGGTTAAGCAAGGGGTTCAGGGTGCAGCGTACGCACAAGACACGCACGCAGGAGCTGCGTACGCGAAAAGACACGCACGCAGGAGAGCTGCGTACGCGAAAAGTCACGCACTCTAGAGACCTGCGTACGTGAAAAGACACGCACGCAGGAGAGCTGCGTATACGAAAAGTCACGTACGCAGAGAGCAGCGTACGCGAAAAGACACGCACGCAGGAGAGCGGCGTACGCGAAAAGTCACGCACGCAGGAGAGCAGCGTACGCGAAAAGTCACGCACGCAGGAGAGCGGCGTACGCAAAAAGTCACGCACGCAGGAGAGCTGCGTACGCGAAAAGTCACGCACGCAGGAGCGGTGTACGCAAAAAGTTACGCACGCAGAGAGCAGCGTACGCGAAAAGTCACGCATGCACGAGAGCTGCGTACGCACAAAAGCACGCACGCAGGGAGCTGCTACGTAAAAAGTCACGCACGCAAGAGAGCTGCGTACGCGAAAGTCACGCATGCAAGAGCTGTGTACGCACAAAAGCACGCACGCAGTGAGCTGCGTACGCTAAGGTCACGCACGCAAAGAGCTGCGTACGCGAAAGGTCACGCACGCAAGAGAGCTGCATACGCACAAAAGCACGCACGCAGGGAGCTGCGTACGCGTAAAAACACGCACGCAGGGAAAAGGATCTTCTTCTCCATGGCTGAGAAGAAGCTCTCATGGCTCCAAAACTTCAAGGCATCACAACTTGGCCATCCGAACTCCAAATTCGGATTTCCAAAGTTCCAACCAGGGTGGAATTGAACTCTCTTCCACATGGAAACATCAAAACCCATAAAAATCCAACTTAAATAGATGAAAACCATATAAAACCGAAAATGGAGAAAACTTAGATCTAGAACAATGGAGACTCCAAATCACAAAATACCAAGTTCTAATGTTGATCACCATGTCCTAATCTAGCAAATGGACAAATAAAAGAGGGTTCTCATGTGGTGGCAAGGTGCACTTGCCTATGGGTGGTGTTGTGGAGAGGAAGGAGAAGAGAGTTGTGTAGAGGAAGGAGAAGAATTAATGGAGGTTTATTAAGAGAGAGAAAAGTTGGTAGAGTTTTAAAGAGGGTGTAATGTGGTATGTTGAGGGTGGAGCATAGGCTAAGGTGCTCCAATACACATAATAAACCAAACCAAACCAAACCAACCCAATCCAATTAAAACCGAACCATGACAAAACCCAAAATACGAGAAATACCAAAATTCCACAAGTTGAGAAAAATAAAAATACATGCCAAAATCCAGATACGAGTATAAATACGAAATATGGAAATACGGGAAATGAGGGTGACACCTGTACCCTTGCTCTGCCGTGTCGCCGCCGGCGCCGTCTGTCGGACTCCAGCGAAGCGCTCCGCCCCTCGTCTCCCATGTTCTTCTCCTCCTTACTTCTCTGTCAATTCCAACCACTTCACAACCACCTCCTCCACCACCGACCACCATGCCAACTCCGCCCACTCCCTACTCCGCTGGCCCTCGCTGACAACCACCATAAATCCACCATCTAACATCACCCCACCGTCGTCTCCAACACCATAACCACTACCGCAGACACCACACACTCCACTCCACTCAACCACATACCATATCCTCCAACTACCATCATTTTCACCGCCAGCCACCAACCAACCCCATCGCCACCTCACCTGACCTCGACGTTGGCAGCCTCCAAAAAGCGTCGCGACCATGTTGACCCAGATCTGCTCCGTCGATGACCAGATCCGTCATCAAGTCCTCTGTCGCGTCGCCTCGAAGAGCTATCCCGGACACCTAGCTCCCATGCCGTCGTCACACCGCTGTGTCAGATCCCTAGCATCGCCTCGACGATATTCCTTCCTCCAAATCTGGTGTCGTGCAGTCGTCGCATCACTGCCAGAGCACGGTGAGAATTTTCTCTCTCTCGATCTCCTATTCTCTTCCCTTTCTCTCCTCCTCTGTCCCTCTCACTTTAGACCCTCTCTCTTTCTTCACTCTTATTCTTTTTCTTCTTTATCCCAACTTCTTCTTCTTCTTCTCCCTCTATTTTTTCCTTTTGTTGGAAACAATTGGTGAACTGGGCCTAAACCTAGTAGGTTCGGCTGGGATAAGAGCCGGTTAGCAGGTTTAATTTTAGTTAAATTACAATGGGCTGGGCCTTAGCCATATCTTATATAATAGTATTGTATATGTATTATTAGTATAATGTAAGTAAATACGAGTATATAAGTATATGTATTTTATACTATTTTATTATTATTATGTATATCGAATACTTATATAATAAATATTTCTCTAAAAATTATTTACAAATAGATTTTGAACCTTTTGGTTTCAAAATAGGATTTAGAGATTTAAAGCATCATTATATATTTTATTTAATAAAATTATAATTTTTTGCATATAAGTATATTTGCAAAAATTGAGGTTTTAACCTAAAAAGTGTTTATTGTATTTCCAAAATATTTATTTCAAATATTTTTACTAATAAAATTTAGTTTTCAAATATTTTCCAAAATAGTTCTAGGATTTTAATCGTGCATTTTAATTTAATTACCATCTTGACCCTATCTAATCGTACGTCTACTATTCTTGTGATTTTGTCATATCTTTTTTAATCAAATGACGATCTATGGACATTTATAGTATGGACAATCTCGAATTATTTGGACGATGGATCGATCTTGGATTACTACTAGACGACATGATCTTCAGACACTTATTTCGGACGTTGCTATTTTGGTAATTATTACTATATTATGGACTTTAGACTTTGATTCTATGTCGACACGTTCGTGTTGCGCACGTCGATTTTAGATACACCGAGGCAAGTACTTACATGATCACTTTTTTTCCTGATAGAATCTATTTCATGATTTAGGTATGCATTTTCTGATTATTGACACGACTATCACACGAGATTAGTGCATGAATTCTATCACATGTTTGTCTTGTTACCTGTTCCTGAATTTATCTTGTACATTTTTCCTGTTGAGTTTGAATCCATGTTTACTAGTTGAACGCAAAATACCTTAGTATATGTGATCAAAACTTGTATTTCCTATTGATAGCTAAATATAACACGATACATATTTAGCCGGACCAAGTAGATCCCTCAGCCAATCACATATAGAACGTATTTCAAACATACTTAGTATTATGACTTATCATTTCATATTGATTATGTCATGTGCCTTGATTTTTCTGCTATGATGATTTTTTTTCCTGTTTAGATACTTCAGATCATAATAACCTTTATTTCTTTTTTTTCCCTAAATCTATTTCATGTTATACAGTCCTATCATGCTTGAATAGTAGATCATGTTTTTACCTGCTCCAATCTTGACATGATAACCACATTTTAGGTGATGACTTAAAGGACTGGGGCCCCACTTACTATGGCAATATTGTTGGACAATTGGTCATGTCACCCCCAGTTTCCAGAAACAGGAGTATTTTTGTCATTTTTTATTTTAATTATTTTGGAATTATTTATTTATTTATTGTAATATTTTGGGGTTATTTGAGTCGGGTTCGAATTTCAGCTCATTTCGACTTGTATCGAGGACCCGGGGTAGTGTTGACCTTAGCGGGCCCCACACTATTAGCCATGGCCCACATGTTAGATATTTTAGTTATGACTAGGCTAATTATTTGGTTAGGATTAACTTGGATTAGTGGTTTTAGGAATGACTAAACTACCCCCGACTTAGAAGCCCTTCCATGTATTAACTAATAGATTAGTGTAGGGGCTTTTTGACCCTTCCTAATAGGACAAAACCCACCATTATGGCTGGCCACTTTTGGCATGGATAGGCATTAGCCACTTATTATTTTTCCTTTCATTTCTCTCTCTTGTTCTTCCCTATTTTTTTATAGAGCTTTCTCTAATCAAACCACCACCAATCCATCCATTTCTCCACCAAATCTTCTCTTCCCCTCCATTCAATCCAAGGAAGGAGCTCCTCAAGTTTGGGAGGATTCGGAGCTCGTTCGTATCCTTTTGGAATCTCTACGTGTCGGTGTCGAGTCGGAGGCCTTTTTCTTTGAATCTCTCTCCCGGAAGGTATAATCTCTCTTCTAAATCACCCCAACAGCATGTAGGATTATTTTGAACCCGTAGGAATGACCCCCTTGGTGTTGTGTCCATTTGAGTCCATTTCGTGTCCATTTGGACACTTTAGAGGTGTCTTAGGAGTATGATCGTGTCCAAGTGGAAAAACCCCCTATTTGGACGCATGTATATGTTTGTGTAATTTGAGTGTGTTCTAATTTTTATTCCTGATTTTACATATGTTTGGGAATGTGTTTTTCCATGTATCATAATGTATCCTATTATCATTATCTATGTATATGTATATATATGGTTATATATATATACATATCATTATATATATGGTTAATATATATACATATCATTATATATATATATATATAATATATATATAAATAATATATATATATATATATATATATATATATATATATATATATTTTTATATATATATGTATGTATATATATATATTATTTTATATATATATTATCTATATATATATATGTATGTACATATATATATATATATATATATATATATATATATATATATATATATATAAATATATATATATAGATATTATATATTATAATATATATTATATATATATGTATGGTGGATTATATGTGGATATATTTATGTGTGTGTGATCTTGGTGATTGTGTGTGGGTACCTAAAGTGGTCGGCCTAGTGAGGATTAGTGAGTGTGTGTTTGTGTTTGTAGAGGGTGTGAGGGAGTGGTCTTTGGTTATATGTTTAAGTGGTATGGATGTGTAAGAAGAAAGAGGATATAGAGTGAGTTGTGGTGTTTAAGAGGGGGGGGGGGGGGGGGTACCCATACACTACTGTCATTATACACCCATACTGCTGCCACCAAAATCAGTCCCAAACTTCCCCCTTATGGTTGTCAAAACAGCCCTTATAGACCCATATCCTGCTGTCCAAACAGCCCATAAACCCCCATAATTGCTGTCCCTTAGAGCCCCAAACACCACCACTTTATCCCTTCAACACAGCCCACATTTAAACACCAACCTGCTGTCCTAAAAACACCAACCTGCTGTCCACAAAATAGCCCCAAACTGTCAACAGAACAGCCATGGGGACAGCACTTGGCTGTCCCCCAAAATCCACATTTTCTGTCCCAACCAGTCCATAAATTTCCCCTTTGAGCTGTCCTATATCCAGCCTCCAATATCAGTCCAATTGCTCACCAAATCAGCTCCATACAGTCCAGTTTTGGCCCATGGTTGGCACTCCATATGACAGTGTTTTACCACTCTAAAATTCAGTCCCAAACCCACTCTATATGCAGCCACTATAACCCCAAAACCTGTCCACATTTAACTCTAATTAGCCCCCATATTGGCTTTGTGTGTGAGTGTATTTGTGAGTTTGTGTGTATGTGTTTGTGAGTTGAGAGTGTGTGTGTGAGAGCCTATTTTGAGTATAGCAAATAGCTAATAGGAAAAACCTATAGAGAAGTCTATGAGGGTGATATATATGAGTGTATTATGTGAGAGTGATGGTGTAGATGAATGTGAGAGTGTGAGAGGGTAAATTCATGATATAGATTAGAATTAGGATAAACCAATACCATGTACCTTAACATAGCCTAGATACCTAGGATACCTATTTTCCTTGGTAGGTAAACCTTAGATAGGTTATTTCTAGTTACCCTAAGGAGTCTAGGTTAGTACCATGGGTATTTGCGGGGTTTCCTTGAGATTGGGCAAGGTATCGGGATTTACCTTGGTAGGATAAATGTTAGTTTACCTAGAAAATAGGGTATTTGAGTTAGAAGTCTAAGATAGAGTTGGAACCCGATTCCCTTGGTTGGTAATGATCAAATAAGGTGCTCATAGACTAGTTTTGACATCGATTGACCTTTTTGACTAAAAGTCACAAAAGTCAACCGAGGGTCAAACTTAGCCTTTAAGCGACCCGATTTGACCAAAACCAAACCAGAGTTGACCAGTTGACTGAAAGTCAACAGTTGGTCAACATTAGACTAGTTTGACCTAGGTTGACCTAGTTTGACCTAGAGTTGACCAGAGTTGACCAAGGTTGACTTTTTGACTAAAGTCAACCGTAAGTCACCTTTGACCCCGTTTGACCTAGTTTGACTTGAATTGACCCCCAGTGATCCAGTATGATCCAGTATGAGCCATAATGACCTAGAATGACTCAGTCTGACCTAGATTGACCTAGTTTGGACTTAGACTTGCATTCATGACTTGAATTGGTTTCCTTTTTGCAGTATTTAGCCCTGTTTGACTCATAGTATCTTATTTTAGGTCTATGATAACTCTGAGCGTCTGTTCACCCTATCAGCTCAGAATCACATGTGAGTACATTCACTGATAGTTTTTATTATCTTGATATCTGCTATATTCGATTCAGTCGTAGTGTCTTACTTGATTTCCAGACACGATATTTCACGGACTAGTATATGTCGGATCTTGTCATGAGATGTTGTTCCCGGATTACTTGGTATATTGGTACATGACTCAATTTATTACTTGTACTTGTATAGACATGGACTTGGGAGTGGGCTGATCGCCTGCTTTTAAATCTCGTGTCATGATGTGTTTGTCCGGATCCTTTATACTATTCGGGGATGGGGAGTTATTAGTGGTTGTGTGATCAAAATACCCACTTGTTGCTTCACACTTGTACTCGACACTTGTCCATAGCTACTTGTTCACAACTTTCTATGGTGATCGGCCTTATCTTCACACTTGTTGTTTCACACTTGTTATTTGTTCGTAGCCGGTCGGATGGAAGGTCTGAACATGTTTTTTCTAAGCCGATCACATGACGCACTAATAATTTAAGGCACCTTTTATATTTATTATCTGGGTGACTAAGTTCTGTTCGGGAAAGGGTTACAGCCCCAGTCCTTGTTTGGTTTAGGGGTTGTAACTCGGCTTTCCGAACAGTTCCTAAGTCGCCCTATATACATTCATATCGTCGTCCTTTTCAGTACTCAAACCATTATATATTTTCAGTTGATTTTGTCTTATATTTCATTACACTGTCTCTTATAGAATTGTCAATTTATGAAAACTGCTGTTGGTGTTTGTACTTGCTCATTTTTCTGACAGGATACCGTTGATAAATTTTACAGATGATTCAGAGGCTGATTGCCCGACCTACTATGGGGTTGAGTCTGATGGGTTAGAGTTAGACCGTGCTTATTGGTAGAGACACTAGACTTTGCTCACCCTGAGTAGCATAGTTAGTTAGGTTTGCCTGGCCTGCGAGCCAGCTAGTACATTTTAGTTTGTAGTATTTTTATACTTATATTTTCTGAGACTCTGATGTTTGTGTATAGCTCTGACTTGTGGATCTTGGACTCATTTCCTGTTTTATCTATCGTATTTTTTCCTTCCATGCTATCTACCTTAGTTTGATATATGTGATTGAGACTGTATTGCTATGTCACCTCTATTCGGAGTATATACTGTACAGGTACATTTAACTATTTTAGTCATAGTATTTACAGACCCTATATACAGCATTCTACCGTCGATACTGCGGCGTAGGCTGGACGTAACCACGTGCTCGTGCCCCTCTTCAGGGTGCGGGTCGTAACACATTTTTGTGGTGGCCCATGTAGGTCTGTGTCGCAATTAGTGCGATCTCGTAATGGTGCTCAACTTAGAGTGCTAATTACGAGCCTGCGACTAGGACGTAGGATCTAGGGTATGATAGGAGTTACTTAATCACATTTTAAAATTTTTGATCTTTTGATTACCATGACAACTCTTCTTGCATTTGAGTTCAATTGTCCTCCTTTGATAATATCTTATCATGTGCCATATTGATCTTTTGGGTTCAATTCATCTTCAGGATGACGGTGACTCATTCTCAGGCGACAGGGCCTAGTACTGTTCCAGAGAGGTCAGATCCGGAAGGTCTTCCACCTCCGACTACGGGAGTAGCAGTCGAGAGAGCAGTAGCCACAGTCTCTGTCCTTCAGGCAGGAGTAGCAGCGGCAGTTCCTGGAGGTCTTCCACCTCCAGCTGAGGGAGCTGCAGTTCAGAGAGCTGCCACCTCAGACCCTGCCCTTCAGGCGGGAGCAGCAGCTACAGTTTCAGGAGGTCTTCCACCTCCAACAGCGAGACCGTCCATGGTCATCCCTGATATTCTTCTACCGCCGCCTCAGCTACCGACAGATACCCAGGGATGATGGCCCTTCTGCAGCAATATTGCAGACACAGAGAGCACAGACAGAGGCACAGCACCGTCAGGCAGAGGTGCTACGACAGACCATGGAGAACTCGCATCAGCTAGCTATGGCAGCAGTGGAGAGAGGTGCACGGGCTACAGTTCAGGTAGCACCAGCACAGCACAGGTCAGAGGAGACCCGTTACACACCTCCACTTCAGGAATGAACCCGCGGGAGTTCAAGGGTACCGAGGGTATCCTATACGCGGACGACTGGCTAGAGGATGTCCAGCAGAGTCAGGAGTTGGCAGAGGTCCCGAGAGGTCTGTGGGACGTCTGCAGCGAGCCAGTTCTTCGATATAGCGCTGACTTGGTACCGTACGGATCCGCGTGCGTCAGTGAGAGGGATATCTTGGGAGGACTTCAGGAAGCTCTTTAAGAAAAGTTCTACCCAGATGTAGCCTTGACAGCTTTGGAGGGGCAGTTTGCCAGTTTGGTGCAGAAAAACTCGTCGGTAGACGAGTATGCAGCAGAGTTCTTCCGCCTGAGCAGGTTTGCACCCAGTTTGGTCCAGGATGAGGGGTGCAAGGCTCGAAAGTTCAGGAGGTCTCATTCATGCAGTGCGTACTCGCACATCTGGGCGACGCGAATGCGACCTTCGAGAGATCCTTATGGAGGCTCAGATTACAGAGGAGGACTTCGACCTCAAGCCGAAGAGGAGCAGTGACGTTCTGGGAGCTAGTTCGAGTACAGGGCCAGCGAAGCAGCCACACTTCCAGCAGAGGCAGTTTCAGCAGCAGCAGCCTCAGTTGCAGTTCCAGCAGGCACCGGCGCGTGCCCAGCAGCACCAGGGACAGGGCCAGAGGCAGGCCATCCAGTGTGCCTTCTGCAAGAAGATAGGGCACACCGGGGAGGTCTGTAGATTGAGGCTGGGAGTTTGTCTGTTCTGTGGAGCTCCAGATCACCAGATGAGGGACTGTGCTGCCCGTGCAGCCAGACAGGCAGGCCAGGATAGAGTACAACAGGCTAGAGGAGACCAGCAGGGGCAAGCGTTCGCCATGACAGTTGAGCCCACTCAGGCAGTAGCAAAGCATATAGCAGGTTCCGATCTTTCGAATCTCCTTTTCGCATTTGCCTTCATAAACTGTCTTGAACTTCGATTATATCTGTTCTTGATCGTTGGGTGAAAATTGTTCTTGTGATGTGATTTCCTTCTGAGATAAGTCGTATGGGCTAGGTCGCCTCGATTATAAGATTTAGAATCCTCTAGGGTCATGCTAGCAGACAGAGTGAGGACATATAGTCAGACTATGGACGTATTTCTCGGGTGTGGAAATTTAAGGTTTTCACTGCCAAGCTAGCGGCAATGCAAAAATTTTAAATATCATGATTCTAGAGGTATGTACCGTAGTTGAGGACTCTGTGATTATCGTAGCCTTGCTCACTGGTATGATAGAGATTCTGAGTATCATGATGATTGGACAGACGCATACGATTATCAAATTGCATGATTTTTTGTTTTGTGTGTTGCTTCATTTTAAAATTTTTGAGGATAAATTTTTAAGGTGGATAGACTTAGAGTTCTATTTAAGAGTAATTTCAAATTTTATAATTTAGTCATTTAATTCCTGCTTGATTTTGAGATTTTAATTTTTTAAAATTTTAGCCATGACCTGTGAATTTAAGATTTTACTATTGTTTGGTTTTAATTTCGAGGACAAAATTTTTTTAGGTGGATAGATTTGTCACCCCCAGTTTCCAAAAATAGGGGTATTTTTGTTATTTTTCATTTTAAAATTATTTTGGAATTATTTATTTATTTATTGTAATATTTTGGGGTTATTTGAGTCGGGTTCGAATTTTAGCTCATTTCGACTTGTATCGAGGACCCGGGGTAGTGTTGACCTTAGTGGGCCCACACACTAGTTAGCCATGGCCCACATGTTAGATATTTTAGTTAGTGACTAGGCTAATTATTTGGTTAGGATTAATTTGGATTAGTGGTTTCAGGAATGACTAAACTACCCCCGACTTAGAAGCCCTTCCATGTATTAACTAATAGATTAGTGTAGGGGGCTTTTTGACCACTCCTAATAGGACAAACCCACCATTATGGCTGGCCACTTTTGGCATGGATAGGCATTAGCCACTTTATTATTTTCCCTTTCATTTCTCTCTCTTGTTCTTTCCTATTTTTTTTTAGAGAGCTTTCCCTAATCAAACCACCACCAAATCCTTCCATTTCTCCACCAAATCTTCTTCCTTCCCTCTCCATTCAATCCAAGGAAGTAGCTCCTCAAGTTTGGGAGGATTCGGAGCTCGTTCGTGTCCTTTTGGAATCTCTACGTGTCGGTGTCGAGTCGGAGGCCTTTTCCTTTGAATCTCTCTCCCGGAAGGTATAATCTCTCTTCTAAATCACCCTAACATGCATGGATTATTTTGAACCCGTAGGAATGACCCCCTTGGTGTTGTGTCCATTTGAGTCCATTTCGTGTCCATTTGGACACTTGTAGAGGTGTCTTAGGAGTAGGATCGTGTCCAAGTGGGAAAACCCCCTATTTGGACGCATGTATATTGTTTGTGTATTAATTTGAGTGTGTTCTAATTTTCATTCCAGATTTTACATATGTTTGGGAATGTATTTTTCCATGTATCATAATGTATCCTATTATCATTATCTATGTATATGTATATACATGGTTATATATATACATATCATTATATATATATATATATATATATATATATATATATAATATATATATATATATATATAGATATATATATATATATGGTGGATTATATGTGGATATATTTATGTGGTGTGTGATCTTGGTGATTGTGTGGGTACCTAAAGTGGTCGGCCTAGTGAGGATTAGTGAGTGTGTGTTTGTGTTTGTAGAGGGTGTGAGGGAGTGGTGTTTGGTTATATGTTTAAGTGGTATGTGTGTGAAGAAGAAAGATATAGAGTGAGTTGTGGGTGTTTAGAGAGGGGGTACCCATACACTACTGTCATTATACACCCATACTGCTGCCACCAAAATCAGTCCCAAACTTCCCCCTCATGGCTGTCAAAACAGCCCTTATAGACCTATATCCTGCTGTCCAAACAGCCCATAAACCACCCATAATTGCTGTCCCTTAGAGCCCCAAACACCACCACTTTTCCCCTTCAACACAGCCCACATTTAAACACCAACCTGCTGTCCTAAAAACACCAACCTGCTGTCCACAAAACAGCCCCAAACTGTCAACAGAACAGCCATGGGGACAGCACTTGGCTGTCCCCCAAAACCTACATTTTCTGTCCCAAACCAGTCCATAAATTTTCCTTTGAGCTGTCCTATATCCAGCCTCCAATATCAGTCCAATTGCTCACCAAATCAGCTCCATACAGTCCAGTTTTGGCCCATGGTTGGCACTCCATATGACAGTGTTTTACCACTCTAAAATTCAGTCCCAAACCCACTCTATATGCAGCCACCATAACCCCAAAACCTGTCCACATTTAACTCCAAATCAGCCCACCATATTGGCTTTGTGTGTGAGTGTAGTGAGTGTGTTTGTGTGTGTGTGTTTGTGAGTTGAGAGTGTGTGTGTGAGAGCCTATTTTGAGTATAGCAAATAGCTAATAGGAAAAACCTATAAAGAAGTCTATGAAGGTGATATATATGAGTGTATTATGTGAGAGTGAGTAGTGTAGATGAATGTGAGAGGGTAAATTCATGATATAGATTAGAATTAGGGTAAACCAATACCATGTACCATAACATAGCCTAGATACCTAGGATACCTATTTTCCTTGGTAGGTAAACCTTAGATAGGTTGATTTCTAGTTACCCTAAGGAGTCTAGGTTAGTACCATGGGTATTTGCGGGTTTCCTTGAGATTGGGCAAGGTATCGGGATTTACCTTGGTAGGGTAAATGTTAATTTACCTAGAAAATAGGATATTTGAGTTAGAAGTCTAAGATAGAGTTGGAACCCTATTCCTTTGGTTTGTAATGATCAAATAAGGTGCTCATAGACTAGTTTTGACGTCGATTGACCTTTTTGACCAAAAGTCAACAAAAGTCAACCGAGGGTCAAACTTAGCCTTTAAGCGACCCGATTTGACCAAAACCAAACCAGAGTTGACCAGTTGACTGAAAGTCAACAGTTGGTCAACATTAGACTAGTTTGACCTAGGGTTGACCTAGTTTGACCTAGAGTTGACCAGGATTGACTTTTTGACCAAAAGTCAATTGTAAGTCAACCTTTGACCCCGTTTGACCTAGTTTGACTTGGATTGACCCCCAGTGACCCAATATGACCCAGTATGACCTAGAATGACTCAGTTTGACCTAGATTGACCTAGTTTGGACTTAGACTTGCATTCATGACTTGAATTGGTTTTCTTTTTGCAGTATTTAGCCCTGTTTGACTCATAGTATCTTATTTTAGGTCTGTGATCACTCTGAGCGTCTATTCACCCTATCAGCTCAGGACCACAGGCGAGTACATTCACTGATAGTTTTCATTTTGTCTTGATATCTGCTATATCCGATTCAGTCGTAGTGTCTTACTTGATTTCCAGACATGATATTTACGGACTAGTATATGTCGGATCCTGTCATGAGATGTTGTTCCTGGATTACTTGGTATATTGGTACATGACTCGATTTGTTACTTGTACTTGTATAGACATGGACTTGGGAGTGGGCTGATCACCTGCTTTTAAATCTCGTGTCATGACGTGTTATGTCCGGATCCTTTATACTATTCGGGGATGGGAGTTATTAGTGGTTGTGTGATCAAAATACCCACTTGTTACTTCACACTTGTACTCGACACTTGTCCATAGCTACTTGTTCACAACTTTCCATGGTGACCGGCCTTATCTTCACACTTGTTGTTTCACACTTATTATTTGTTCGTAGCCGGCCGGATGGAAGGTCTGAACATGTTTTTCCCAAGCTGATCACATGATGCACTAATAATTTAAGGCACCTTTTATATTTATTATCTGTGGTGACTAAGTTCTGTTCGGAGAAGGGTTACAGCCCCAGTCCTTGTTTGGTTTAGGGGTTGTAACTCGGCTTTTCGAACAGTTCCCAAGTCGCCCTATATACATTCATATCGTCGTCCTTTTCAGTACTCACACCATTATATAATTTTCAGTTGATTTTGTCTTGTATTTCATTACACTGTCTCTTATAGAATTTGTCAATTCATATGGAACTGCTGTTGGTGTTTGTACTTGCTCATTTTCCTGACAGGATACCGTTGACAAATTTTACAGATGATTCAGAGGTTGATTGCCCGACCTACTATGTGGTTGAGTCTGATGGGTTAGAGTTAGACCGTGGCTTATTGGTAGAGCCACTAGACTTTGCTCACCATGAGTAGCATAGTTAGTTAGGTTTGCCTGGCCTGCGAGCCAGCTAGTACATTTCAGTTTGTAGTATTTTTATACTTATATTTTCTGAGACTCTGATGTTTTGTATAGCTCTGACTTGTAGATCTTGGACTCATTTCCTATTTTATCTATCGTATTTTCCCTTCCATGCTATCTACCTTAGTTTGATATATGTGATTGAGACTGTATTGCTATGTCACCTCCATTCGGAGTGTATATACTGTACAATACATTTATCTGTTTTAGTCGTAGTATTTACAGACCCTATATACAGCGTTCTACCGCCGATACTGCAGCGTAGGCTGGACGTAACCACGTGCTCGTGCCCCTCTTTAGGGTGCGGGTCGTGACAGGTCATGGTCGAACCAATTTTGATAATCGCCTAAACTCGGACTCGATATAAGAGCTACTCGAATGGATTATGACAACTAGTGCTACCGTTCAAGATCTGCTCAATCATCGCGTCTGTATTTCTTTTCCATTCTCAAATATATTTTACACAATTTTATTGAGTCTAGACAAAATGTAAACTGCATCGTTCTAACAAATAGGCTTAACCAAAAGTATTTTCAAACTACCTAGTTTTATTTACAATTAAACTTGTTTTAAAGCATCCAAAACTTATGTTTGAAAAATAGCCCAAAAAGCCCACTAGGCTTTGATAGAAGTCCTTCAAACCTAGATTCTGACCTAGAATCAGACTACTAGAGTTCGGCTTGAACTTGGCTCGAATTCGGATACCTGAACTAGTAAACCCTATGAACCAGTTCCTCTTGCAGACTCGGCTGCAATGGCCAAATTTTTGAACGTTTGGCATCCAAATTCGACTCGAACTCAGTTTTTAAAAATCCTATAAATAGATAAGAGATTTCCATTTCAATTCACTCATTCACTTTCTATCCTTCCTTCTTTAAGCTTCTTCAGCTATTCAAAGCTTTCATTTCAAATCTTAAGCCAATTTTACATCTAGTCTACTTGCCCGTATGCTACGGTCTAGAAGTTTCAGAGAGTTGTAATCAGAGGCTTGATCAAGAAGTTCACACTTCACAATTGAAGTCAGTCGAGTACTTCAGATTAAAGCTCGGTATTGTAAGAAGTTGACAAGTACTTCGGATAAAAGCTTGTGTTTCCATATATAGTAGATTTCAACTAGGTGGAAGAGTCCTTCGGCTTGGATTAGCCCTCACAAGAAAGACCAGGATATATCGTTGTGTTTATGTTTGCTCTCTGTCTCTCTTATTTATTGCTTTTACATACATAGCCACTTTGACATGATAGTGATATTGTAGTAATTTTGTTTTAATTGTCAATATTCTGTTGCATACTCTATTCACCCCCACCCCCTGTAGAGTAATTATTATTTACTATATCGATCCTATAATTGGTATCAGAGCAGATTAATTGACAAGTTAACTGCTTTCTGTTATTTATTTGCATATACTCTCTAGAGACACTATCACATGGGTAATACACATGAAGCGCAATCCACCAATAGACCTCCACTGTTTGATGAAACCAACTACACATACTGGAAAACACGAATGAGCTTTTACTTGAAGTCATTAGATTTTGATCTTCGGTTAATTGTTATTAATGACTACAAAAAGCCTACACCTATAGTTGTTAATGGTGCACTTTTATTGATAAACCATAGGACATGTACACTGATAATGAAAAGAAACAAGTTAGTCATGACACTCGTGCTATTAATGCACTATTTTGTGCAGTAAACATGACTGAATTTAACAGGTGTCCACTTGCACAACATCGCATGAAGTAGGAAGCTTCTAGAGTGACTCATGAAGGTACGACTCAAGTCAAAGAATCAAGATCAATAGATAGACTCAGGAGTACGAGGCATTCAAGATGAAGCCAAATAACACGATTATTCAGATGTTCACCCGTATCATTGACATCGTAAATCTGTTGTCTTCCCTCGACAAGGATACAACAAACACAAGAAGATTCACAAGGTACTGCGGGGTCTCACAAAGAACTGGAACCCTAAGGCTACAACAATTATTGAAGGAAACAACCTCACAATAATGTCGCTTGAAACACTCATGGGAAAGCTGATGACTCACGAGCTGGACTTGTATGATTTTGAAGAATCAACACCCAAAGAGAAATCAATTGCTATCAAGTTGCAACACAAGAGAATAGTTGAAGAGGAGTCTGAAGATGGTGACTCAGACGGTGAGAAGCAACTCTTGGTAAGAAAATTTAAAAAGTTTTCGAAATTCATAATCGAAGCAAGAACCTCCACAATAACAACAATGATGACGAAGAGCAAATATGCTACGGATGCAAAAAATGGACACATCAAGAAAGATTGTCCGTCAACATCATCGACTAAGATGGGTAACAAATATGAAAAGAGTTACACCAAGAAATCGACATCCAGAAAGTATGCAAACACGAGATATGGCATGAAAGTGAAGCTAGCGACTCAAAAGACGACAGTTCTCAAGACGCTGTGTAAGTCCTCTTTCTGAATTTTTAATTTTTTAATTTAGATATTTTAATTTTTGTGCTAAAAGTAATTTCGTCGAAATTTTGTAAAAGATATTTTAAGATTATTTTGTTATCAGAAACTATTTTTAAATAAAATGATTTTGATATACTATTTTGTTTTACAAAAGATATTTATGCTCGAATTTTATTATTTGAAACATAAAATATGTTGTTATCATTTTGGCCTTTCAAAAGTTGATTTCTAAAAATGGTTTTAAAAATCATAATTATTTTTTATTAACAAAAGATTTTTGTCCATTTATTTTTAAATAAAGCTTTCGTTTTATAAAAAAATGTACTTTACTTTATTGGATGACATCAAATTATTTGAAGTTGTTATGACAATAAATTATTTAATTTGATTTGAATTTATATGGTTTAAACTTTTGATAATATTAGATGTTGATTTAAATTAGTATTGTTATCTATTAATGGATTTCGATTAGATTGAATTGTTTTAAATTTTATTTGATTTAAATTTAGGAAAGAAATAGGATCCTGGATTTTGATCCTTATCGGTTTAGGAATCCTCTACTCCATTTAAGAGGAGCCTACACATCGTTTTCCTACAAATCTATCCACAATATCCATCCTCATCACCACAACCATTGTGCGTGCACCGTGTTTGTGTCCATGTCCACCATTCCCCCCCTTTTTTTTTACTATTTTCCCTTTTACATCTATAATTTCTTCTTTGTGTCAGACAACCCTGGACACATCGACACAATTACAAACATCGGAACCCTAACCCTAACCTAGCTATTTCGGCAGCCGACCCCAGCCGTCATCGGCTTTCGGCCACTTCCACCGCCTCGTTCCTCTGTCCTCATCCCCTACACCATAGCCCTCACCTCACCAGTCGATCGGCTGCCATACCGTACCGCCGGTAGAATTCTTGGTTAGCATCTCATCTTACCTCCTCCTCTTTGCTGCCGCAAGCTTGCGTCCACCGCTCCTCGCCGCAGTGCAGCTACAAGCCCGACCTCTCTATATCCCACACTTGTGACCCCTCCCCGCGGGAACTACCATTGTGCTACCACCCTCGGCCGAGCCCTGGCCGACTCCGCTGTCCCGACCAACCCTGACAGCCGACCACTTCACCGGCGCCTCCCGAACGCATCCCACAACCATCCCCTTGGCCACTACTACGGTAGCCAGTATCACGTTCCGAGTCGACAAACCGTTCGTCCCCGGTGTTATTTTGCCGATGAGATCGTCCTCGCTAAGGCGTGATGTCGTACGAGTCTGAAATTGCACTCGTACAAGGCAAGAACGTTACGTTGATTTTATATTGAAATGCCAAGTTAAAACTTCACAAATCACATCAAATTGAGACAAAGTATATAAAGATAGAAATACGCTTTTCATTCATAGCTTGCAACGAATTGCAAGTCGTAATTATATTAGATGCCGTTGCAGCTACATTGATTGAAAACAATAAGAAACATACTCGATAAGCTGCCTAAACTAACACTTGCCATTCCATACATTCGCCCCTTTATACATAAGTCGTCGATTGAATTGACTTTAAAATACTTCAGCATAGGAAGAGCTTCAAAATGCCTCTCCGCACTTCAGCTTCAGTTTAGAGCACCCGCCGCACCTGGAGAATTAGGGAAAGGGATTAGCACACTTGCTAAGTGGACGAGATGAACCCACTCGTCTAAACTGACTCTGATTGTTAGGATAGGCATGCTTTAGAGTTGTCTTTCTATTTAGAACTAAAAGAATTCAGTTCATATCGATAGCCATCTTTGAGTAATAAAGCATACAAAATAACATAGCGATTTACCCCATTTCTTACCACGGCCGTGCTCGTCCCTGCATAAAAACAGAAATAATACTTACTGTAGAAGCATGGAAAAGAACAGAAATATCCATACGGCTCAACCAAGAGAGAGTCTCATGCGGTTCAGAATTTCATACGGCTCGAGAGGTTCATGCGGCTCAAATAGCCCCCAACATAGCTATGCGACTTAGGTAAAAGCCACATGGCTTTATACAACTCGTCCCATGGCTAGAGGTCTCATTTAATGTTCTGACACAACAAGACAGTCCTGACATAAAGATGAAATTGACAGCACTGACAGAAGGCTGTAATGATGACTCTGACACAAAGGCGCGATCTTCCTAGAGAAACAAAAAAATCTCTACAGTTGGCACTATCCACCAACTCCAAGGACTCTCTATATGGCTACAATCTTCATGCGGTTCGAGTATGGAGACTCTCATGCGGTTCGAGCATGACGACTCTCATGCGGCTCGAGTATGGAGACGCTCATGCGGCTCGGTCATGACGACTCTTCATGCGGATCGGTCATGACGTCGCTCATGCGGTTCGAGTATGATGATTCTCATGCGGTTCGAGTATGGAGACTTCATGCGGTCCGGGCATGACGACTCTCATGCGGTTTGAGTGTGATGACTCTCATGTGACTCATGAGCATAACAGTTGGGATACGTGGCAGGACACGTGTCAAAAGTCGATCATATCTCAATAATTCAGATCTACTGCAATCAAAGTAATCTCTAGATTGGGTCAAATTCCAATAATCATAACAAACAGTGGGGACACATAGCGAGAATGATTCAGATTTATTCATTCAGATTTGTGGACGTCAATAAATCATCATGATGCAGATTTGTTGTAATCAGCATTAACTACTCATAGGATTCGGCATAATCTACATTAATGACCCAGATCCATTACATTCAAGATTAATGGCCCAGATTGATTAATCAAGAGGCCGTCGACGTTTTGAAGGGAGGCAATCATTGCAAACCCTAATGATCATCCTACTCCTATAAATAGCAAGGTGCCATTCCCTTGCAGAAGAGAAACAGACACATACAGAGAGAGAGTACTACAGAGACATCCAGAGATCTATCAACAGAGGGCGCAAGGGAGTCTCCCACACGTCTAAGAGCATTTCTTTACCGGAGCCAAGGCTACGTCTGATCGTCCAAGGAGTAAGTCAGAGCGGCCGTCGCTTTCCCGAGCCTTTATCGTCACCCCCAGAATCTAAACTAAACAATTGTACTTAGACTGTTGTACCTAGGTTTTCGTCCCTAGGCTTTCTTTGTACGAGTGAGTTTGTATTGTGAAGTAAAAGTACAGTCCTCCGATATAAATGTTATGTTCTTTTATAATCAATGGCAAACACGATGGACTCTGCTGGGGACTAACTTCTCCACGGCTGAGAATTGGTGACGCAATCAGACGCAACAAACTTGGCTCCACTCAACAATGCTGGTCGTTAGGTTCGACCAACAGCGTTTGAAGAAATACTCTCTGACGGGAGCGCTGGCCCGGTCCAGCGGCGAGCCCGCATGAAGAAGGCCCGTAAGGAGTGGAGACCCAAGTCATTCGCTCCTCCCCAAGCTCTGGACGAAGTACTCTCTGCTGTCCAAGACGGCGAAGGCAACTCTCATGCGGCCCCACTTCAAGACATAGAGAACTCTGCTGTCCCCAAGTCCGACAGAAAAGCACTACGATGCTAGACTTGCAGGGGCAAAGGGTGATTCTATGTGCTCCAGAAAGAAGTCGAATGAGGGCACTAGCCGCAGGCCGAACATTCATGCGGCCAAGATTGTCAGCCGCATGCATGATGTCCATACGGTCGAAATTGCCAGCCAGATGCAGAATAGCCATGCGGCCAAGATTTCCAGCCGCATGGAGAAGACTTATGCGACCGAGACTTCCAGCCGCATGAAAAAGCCCATGCCAGCCGTATGAAGACCGTTGATTCTAGCCGCATGCTGACTGCTCCACGAGGCTCAGGCTCAGTCTTCGATCGCCTCTCCTATGTTCCTCTCTCATTGTTTGCCATGAAATATAAAAAAAGAACAGTTTTATGGGAGGACTGGACTTTTACTTCACGTTACAAACTCGCTTGTACAAAGAAAGCCTAGGGATGAAAACCTAGGTACAACAATCTAAGTACAATTGTTTATTTTAGATTCTGGGGATAACGGTAGAGGCTCGGAAAGCGACGGCAGCTCTGCCTTACTCCTTGGACGATCGAATGCGACCTTGGCTCCGGAGATGATCTGCTTGGCGTTGAAGAAATGCTCTCTTTGCTCTCTGGCTACTCTCTCCTTGGGCTCTCTATGTGGTCTTCTGTGTGATTCTCTCTCATATGATTGTATGATTCTCCTCTGGTTTACGTGATTGTCCTCTTTTGCAAAGGAATAGCACCTTGCTATTTATAGGAATGAGAGGTAATCATTAGGATTTGTAATGACTGCCTCCTTAAATGGCGGCGGCCTGTTAATTGGTCAATCTGGGCCATTAGTTTTGAGCGTGATGAATCTGGGCCATTAAGTGTAGATTATACCAAATCTCATCAGTAATTAATGCTGATTGGAATAAATCTTTCATCATGATGAATGTTGATATCTGCGAACCTGAATGAATCAATTTAATTCATTCTCCCGCCACGTTTCCCAGATTATTGGATTTGACCCAATCTTTGATTGCAGTAAATCTGGGAAATTGATTGGCTTAAGACACGTGTCCTGGGAGCCACTGGAGAATCTGAGCCGCATAAGGATTGGGCCGCATAAGATTGGCCACGTGTCAGGACTGCTCCGAACCATATGATAATCTGGGCACATAATGGGTAGTGAGCCGCATGGAGATGATCCTTATGAGCCGCATAAGGGAGACCTTTGCTTGAGCCGCATAAGGCTATTTCGATCTGAACCGCATAGGGGAGCTTCGGCCTGAGACGCATGGGGAGTCTTCACGCGAGTCGCATACGACTGTCCACGTGTCAGGGCTACGTGGTATTTTCTAAATCTCGGGGGATTGTGTCAAAGATCTTCTTGTTTTCCGAGGATTCTGTCATTATGACAAGTCATAATTACGTCTCTGTGTCAGGGTTGTCAGTCGTCGGAGCTGTCAGCCATCAGAGTAATTAATGCAGTATAGGACGGGGGGAAGAACTGTTTGCAAGCCACGTGTCTTCTCTTTTGAGCCGCATGGAGCCTGTTGAGCCGTATAGTTTTTGTGCCGCATGATTTTCTTGAGCCGTATGGGCTATCTGAGCCGCATGGGGTTTTCTGGCCGCATGGATCTTTCTTTATCATTTTCTATGCTTCTACAAGATCCCCTTCAAAGTTTTCAATTTGTAAAATTAAAATATTTGAATAAGAAGCATGGCTATGTATTCATGGCTATGTATTCTTCTAGCCGCATATGATGTGTTGGCCGCATGGTTGTCTCGACCGCATGGGTATTTCAGTCGCATGGATGGCTCAGCCGCATAACTCCTTGCTGTTTGCTATTAAAATTGTTTGATTGAAAACTTTAATACAAACAGAATATTGTTACAATGTAGGACTTAGATGTAGTCCTAGGAGTACACTTTTGTTTAAGCTGGGTCCTTAGTGCCAATGGAGCGAGTGGTAATACGTTGACTCCGTTGACGGGCTGACGACGGTTATCAATTCTCTGAAGGTGTGAATTGCTCTGGGTGCTGGAGCTTGCTGAGAGGAGGAAGACGTTGAGTGTCTGTATCTGCCTCTCTGATGATTCCTTGTATGTTCCTTCTGGATTCTGTGTGTGTGTGTGAAGGAGAAGATCCTTCTATTTATAGTTTTGCAGGCTGGCTGCTCATGCACGCATGTAGGATGCACCGGTGTGTGGGGACGCCACGTGGAGGTTGCTGATGGAGGCGCGTAGATGATGCGCCCTGATTGAGGGGGAGAACTCTGCATACTGCTGTTGTGAGCCGGCACGTAGCAAGGAGAAGATCTTTCTGTTGCTGAAATCTTGGACGAGTTGAGTCAAAGGACACGTGTCATCGACCCATGGCTCGAAGATCTCGGATTTGGTGGGGGGGGGGTAATCTGGTGAGCTGCGCCTTGATTGGGCGCAGGAGGAGGTTGCGGCTCATACCCTTTAGGGATTACAAACTGTTTAGAGCGCATGGCTTTTGAGGCGCATGCAGGCGACTTTTCTTCTCTTCTTTCGGGATCAGAGATCAGTCTGGGGGCGCATGGCTTTTGAGGCGCATGCAAAGCTTCAACTGGAGACTCTTCTTCTGTCTTTAGGGATCAGTGAAGGGTCTGAGGCGCATGGCTTTTGAGGCGCATGCTGGTTTGGACGCATGACCGTAGAGGCGCATGCGGATGGCCACGTGGCAGTAGCCGTCAGAATAGAGTCATGATGATGCTGACGTTGCCGACGCTTCGTTCTCTGAAAAAGCTAAACTATTCAGACTTTGGGAAGCGTGCTGCCAACTCTGGTGTCAGTTCAGCATTTAATATTTGTGACGTTCGATGGACAGCTGAGTGGGCACATTGGTTGGTGTTCCACTCGGTATGGAGATGTGAGGGGCGCATCCTCTGTGATGCGCCGGGTACTGTAGGGCGCATCTGTGTGATACGCCTGATGCTGGAGGGCGCGTCCATGTGATGTGCTGTTTGGCTGGCGCATCCGACATGTCCATTAATGACGCGGCTGTCTCGCTTCTCGAGTGCTATAAATAGTCGTTTGGCTGAATTCGAGGCGTCCCGTTCATCCATTTAATGCAAATTCATTGTACAGAATTCGGAGGGTCATCCACTTGGCGCGTGGGTTTGATTTGCCCGGCCTATAAATAGTGGCATGGAGAAGGTTTGCTCCTCATTCCCTCACGTACTTCCAACATGAACTTGGATATGTGGGTGCATTCTGTTGACGAAGTGCTCCCGAGGGTGAAGATGAGACGTCGTGTTGTCTTCGATGCACTTGAAGGTGAATGTTACATCCAAAAGACGAGTCGGGGGCTTCTGAGGCAGGCGGAAGGTGCCTGTTGCATCCAAAGATAGGGATGTTCGGGCCTCGTCTCCGTTGTTCCGGAAGAGCCGTAGATCGGAATGGTGGTGCTAGGCTCTCTCTTCCTTCAAAGTGGGTGCCGCCCACTTTGATTGTGTTGAAAGCTCCTTGTGCCATGATTTCGATCACGGTCTTCCTTGGTCTTTGGAAGCTCTTTCGAAGCCTCCCCTGGCCACAGCTTTGCCGTGCTCTTCTCTTCCTTGGTTCCTGCCAGAGGGTTAAATGCTTTGTGTAATCGAAGCACTTATCAGGTAGCT
>JANAVB010029817.1:6515442-6544683 GCA_029216955.1 Iris pallida | reverse complement strand
ATGCTCGTCAACCGAACGACCCGAAGGTCTCGAACACCTTTCGAGGCATTATGTCATATCCGACAGTTCCGTCACATTCATGCCATAACTGTATTCTTTCGCAACGAAGCCATCTTTTATTATCCCGTGCACGTAGGCACGTTCCGACCGTATTCTGATGTTCTATGACTTAGCATTCAATGTTCGTGGCTTGCGCGCTAGGGCGCTCGCCTATTGTCTTTCAATGTTCTAGCCGTTCTAACTCGTGCGCGAAGGCACGGTATGGTTCGTGCACTAAGGCACTCGCCGAGTACAGTTATCCCATGTTATTGTGGCTTGCGCACCGAAGCGCTCGCCTTAGCGATATCCAATGTTCCGTAGCGACTTGTGCATTTGATGCACGTTTCATTTCAATTGTACTAATTAGTGTTCGACACACGTTATAATTTACTTCCGATCGGACCACGCCCGTGGCGTCGATAGGTTAACTTTTAGCATACAATGATATATTTGACTTATCAAATGAAGGAGTAAAAAGAAGTCAATCCTCCCACCTTGAGTCAATTTGCCTTCGCCGTTTCGTCGAGCCGATGCGGCTCGATTCCCTAACTTTGTTGCACGACCACTCTCCTGACTTAGCCATTCGAGCACTTCGTGCTTGTTGAATTATACGTCCGATTTGCCTTAGCGTGCCGACGCTTCCGTCCATCGCAAGGCGTCGATTTGGTTCCGCGGACCCCTTACTAAATATTGCCGAAGATCGACCTCTAATATTTTCGCGTCAAAGTATAACCTGCACACGAAACCAACTAAAATCAATACTTGCATCGATTCGGACTTGCGCCTTGGTCGATTCGATTTCTTAGAATCTTCGAGCCGATTCAACGCACTCATCCTTCGGGGCAACGCGGCGCTTCGCATCGATTCACTCGATGCATTCTTTCGGGACAAGGCAACTCTTCGCATCGACTTAGTTCGATGCGTTGCTCGGGACAACGTAACTCTCGTATCGATTCGCATCGATACTTAATCGGGTCAACGCAACTCTTCGAGTCAACGACTCAGCATAATGCACCGTGCGGAGCGGGGCATTACAACTTTCCCTCACTTAACTCTCTTAACCCTCAATCCAAGCAGATCCTAAGTATGTTTGTTATCGAGACCCAAACACAAATATTCTAACTTATTCGATACGTAAAGTTTAAATATCATCCCTATATATATTTGGAGAGGTTTTAAACTAGACTCCATATATATATATATATATATATATATATATATATATATATATATATATATATATATATATATATATATATATATATATATATAGCAAATGATCTCTAGCCTAGTGGTTAAGAGAGATGCATGCGGCCCAAGTGGTCGGGAGTTCGAGCCTCAGTGGAGGCGAGTTCGCCACAAGTACCCATTGCTTCAAAAAAAAAAAAAAAATATATATATATATATATATATATATATATATATATATATATATATATATATATGTGGAGAGGAGTCAGTAAAGTAGTCAGACGAGGAGTCTAAAGTTGTTACTTGGCTATGAAAGATCCTAAAACAAATAATTTGCAATATTTATGCAAATCAGTAGATAAGAAATAGTCTGAATCTAATATAATTTGTAAAACTTAATTTATTGGTAATAGATTTTTAGTATGATCTAGATTAAATCTTAAATTCGTTTCTTAGAATAAGGATTCTACTAGTGTTTCTAATGTGTAGAACGATTGTCCTGATTTAGGACTAATTGAGGGCTTTAATGTGAAAAGTTATTTAAAAAGTTGGAGGTGGGGTGGGACTTAACTATTCGAGATTAGATAAGACTACAGCTTTTTAATCATTTCTATTATTATAATATAGCTTAGAAATGTTTTTAAAAATGAGATGTCTAATCTTTATGTATATATTTTATTAATTATTAAAAATAATAAAAATATTTTCTAAATATATGTAGTAATTAAAAAATAAAATTCTAAAATTCTTTTAACTATCACTATTTGAACATATAACAAATCCTAAAATGTATTCAATATTTAAATCATATTTATATTTAGTACGTGATATTATCTAGCTAAACACATATCTAAAATTTTCTTAAAACATATTAGAACAAAACCTAATTAAAATATATTAATTTAAATTATATTCAAAATATTTTAATTTAATTTAAATTTTTGTCTAATTTTTTAGTAGTGAATTGATGACCTAAACATGATAGATATTAAGTTTCATATCAGATGAGACTAAATTTTTAGTCATTAATTTGATTTTGACTCCTACTCGTCCAACCTATATAACCCCATTAATAGTCCCTCCTCCCTTAACCATCCCAATCCCAACCTATATGTAAGCCCCGGTACGTGCGTTTCCTTTAATCAAAGGGCCATGGAGACCATACTAGAATACAACAGCGTCGTGCACAACAACACCGTGGTGAGCCTCAAAGCCTTCGTCTTCCTCAAGGGCGAATCCTCCACCACGCAGCTGCGTCCGAGAGACGTCGACGGGGACCGGGCCTACGCGACGCTCCGGGCGACGGAGATACCTCCGCCTCCTACGCGGTACCGCCCTTCCGCGAGCCTGCGGGATTATCGCAGCACCACGGAGGAGATGACCTTCGGCCTCCCCGCGGCGTCCTTGCATCACCCCGTCCTGCGGGACCAGATGACGTGCGACATGCTGAACCGCATGGGCTTCTCCAACGGGGACACGTTCGGGTTCCTGAAGCAGACTCTGTCGACGTTCTTCCTGCAGGCAGTGGTCAGGCTGTGGCAGCTGCTTAGGACCAGCGAGCTGTCGCTGAAGATGGTGGTACACGTTTACACGAGGGACCGGAGAGCCGTTCTTCCAATCATTGTATAGTTATTCTGAACATTGTTGAAATTCGTATCAATTGTTTCTGGATTTATATTATTATTATTATTTGAATTTTTAGATATGTAACAATTTTAACTACATGGACATATAATAAATCATAAAATATATTCAATATTCAAATTATATTTAAACTAAGTAATGGTATTATCTAACTAAACACATATCCAAAATTCTAAAAATATATCTATAACAAATCCTAATATATAATCAAATCAAATTTAAAATATTTTAATGTAATTTAAAATTAAAGCTATAAAGTACTATCATAGTTATATTTTTTTTTTAGTAAGTTAATATTATACCAAATAATATAATGATACGTGCTATTAGATAGTATAGGTATATAGTTTTGTTTATGTTTGACTGCATGGTCCGCATTCAATAGTTGATTGAACTAAAATTTTGTTTATGCTATCATTTGTATTTGATTAGATTTTAGTTTTAGATTGCATTGGGATGAAAAAAATTAATATTATATTTGATAAAGATTTAAAGTTCGTCTTTGAATAATATTTGAAATTTTATTCTTGATAAGTAAGAATTTGCAATATGTTTGATGGATGGCAACGCACTAAATGGTGCATAAAAGTAGTAGAAGAAGAAAAAAAAAATTAGAGTTAGATCTTAAAATTGAACTAATTTTTAGAAGATTAAAAAATTGCAAAAAATATTAGATGATTCAAACTAAAATAAAAAAAAAAAAAAATCAAAAGAACAACTTCAGACCCTTCCCCCAAAAAAAAACTTTCAGAGGATATATACTCTTTGATCTTTGATATGCTACCAATATCCAGAATCAGCTATATATACTTTTAAAGGTAATTTATATGGACACTTCAAATATTACTCAGGACTAGCTCAAATCTAATATTTTATTTATTTACAAGTTTGCCACTTGAAAAATTACTCATGACTAGGTATACAAGTCAATTTGTTATTTTTTTTTGTCTTTGTTTCTTCTTCCCTTCTCCCTCCTAAAACCCTAAACATTTTCTTTTCCAAATCTCTCTCAATCCATGTTTATACCTAAGTTTTATCTTATAGTAACAAAAATTTGAGTTACGATTCATTCTCGACAGATTTTTGAAGTTTTGAACCCATTTTAGGATTAGGAACTTCAAAAATTCGTCCACAGTCGCGACGGAGACGATGATGGACTGTCCAAATTTCTGACAGTCTTAGTAGTGGATAAGACTGCCAGAAATTTGGACAGAACTATCCAAATTTCTGGCACAGAACTATCCAAATTTCTGGCAGTCCTGGTAGTAGATAGGACTGCCAAGTCCTAGGACTACCAGAAATTTGGGTAATACTGAGCAATAAATAATGTAGGTAAAAAAATAAATTATCTACTCCGTTTAAAAATAAATAAATTTTCTACTCGGTTTTTAAAAAATTCAAAATTTTAAATCTATCGTTTAGATAAGTCTTATCAATTTTGCTTATTCTAAAATAAACCTTCATATATACCCCATTTTAGGTATAAATCCATTTTAGAGATAAGTCTCTCAATTTTTTTTTATTTTAAAATAAACCAATTTTAGAGATGAGTCTCTCATTTTTAAATCTATTTTAGAATCTCTCAATTATCTACTCGGTTTAAAAATAACTCAAAATTTAAATCTCTTTTAGAAATAGATTTAAAATGATACGGCAACATGAGTCACAAACAACAGATACGATTTTTATTTAGGACAATAATAACCCAATCATAAGACAATACTAGTATGTCTTTAAGGAAAGAAACAACTAATATTGACAAAGGATTACAATCATATTGCCTGGATGTAATTGATACAAAGTTTAGCATATTATATGTGTTTCGTTCAAAAGTATTACAATAATTTGATAATTTAGAATATTACAATTTGGTAAATCAAAGTTTCACAAAAACAAACGACGTCGATCATCATTTGGTGTCGGTTTATGTCGATCTTCACTTTTCCACTTGCTCCAAACTACATGGTAATTACCGAGCGATCGAAATTTTGGTACTTCAAAATATGAGAAGAAAAATTATAGCAACGATTTGTTGTAGTACTTGTCGAGAACATACAACTTGCGGTCGACACTGCAAAAGAGATTATTCTTATCTTAAAGTATGCAAAGTTGAGAGTTTACCCATATTCCGGGTATGCCTTGTTAAACAAGACACGACAGGAATATGGGTACACTCTCACATTTGCATACTTTGTAACCAGAATAATCTCTTTTGCAGTGATGGCCACACGTTCTATGTTTTTGGTGGCAAGATTAATTTGATGACGATATTTGATGGCGAAAAATAGGATCGGCTTCTTCGGGTTGCAACTATAAAAAAATATATTTCAAGTTAATTAACAAAGATTGAAATTTAATTTTAGAAACTTAATTAACGATGATTGAAATTTAATTATCAAATAATATAATTTTGGCAATCCTATAGTTTAGGACTGTCCAAATTTCTGGCAGTCCTAAATACTTATAGGACAGCCAGAAATATGAGCAGTCCTAAAATGGACTGTTGTACAGCAAGTCCACTACTAAAATAACCCCTTTTAGCGATGTCAGAATACGTCGCTAAAAAAGGAAAATTCGTTGCTAATTTCTATTCGCGACGTCTTTAGCGACGAAAATTGGATGTCGCGTATAGGCTTGTCGCAGATTACAATTCCGTCGCATTTCGTCGCTATTTGCAACGTCACGTTTAGTGTCGCTAGACGTCGCAACATTAGCGACAGATAGCGACGTAAGAATACGTCGCAACTATAGCGACGTAGGACGACCACTTAGCGATGCCGTCAACTTTATATATGATGACATGGCATGGCAGCCATGTAAGCATTTTAGCGACGCCTAGCGACAACTTTAGCGACGTCAGCTCTCAGGTGGTTATGCCACGTCAGCAGTATAGCGACGGATAGCGACGTGTACTATCCGTCGCAGAACGTCGCAGTACGTCGCTATCCGTCGCAGATTTTATAAAAAAAATTAAAAAAATATAATTGGTATTTTTGTTATGCTGTGTGTCTGTGTTTACAGTGTGCGTGAAGTGCAGTATCGAACCATCGACAGTTTCGCTTACTGTTTTATGTTTTATCTTGGATAGAAAGAGCAACAGTTCAGGGTGCACTTCTCAGAGCTTCCTCTTCACGTCCTTCACCTTCTCGGGATCCTTTACGACGTCCCGAGAAAGTGAAGGACGTGAAAATGAAGCTCTCAGATGTACACCCTGAACTGTTGCTCTTTCTATCCAAGATAAAACATACAACAGTAATCGAAACTGTCGATGGTTCCGAACACTGTATTTCACATTCACTGTAAACACAGACACACATCATCACAAAAATACATATTATATTTTTTTAAAATTTGGACAGCACCTCCTTTGTATATCAGATCATCGCTTATAACCCAGCGTAGGTATATTTGTCATCCCCGTCGCAGATATCATCACAATTAACAGTCTCCCATCATAACAGTCTATAACTAATAGATGAATAACAGTCTTCCATCATAACAGTCTACAACTAAATATCATACATGTACTCAATGAAAGTACCAACAAATTAAATATCACAAACATACATGTCCAACAGAGTCAAATAATAATGAAAATCAGTGTACAGAACGGTCAATGGGCCCATAGGGCCAATAAATACAAAGATGATAAAAAAATCTACTGGATCACTGAGGACCCCTGCCATGCATCTGGGATAGCATGTACTCATACTGCTCCTGTGTGAGCTGCACCGTAGGGGCTGTAAGAGGCAGTGCAATGTCTGTTGTCGGTGCCGTCGATGGACCCGGAGGACGTATCTGCTCCAGCTCTCGCAGTTGCTCACCATGCGCAGCAAGGGTACTCACCATCCGCTGAGTACTCTCCTCAATCGAAGCCGAGACCTGAGTGAGTGAGGCAGACATGGTCCTCTGCGATCCCTTCAGCTCGACCTGTCTACGCTCTGTGCGCTACGTAGACTCGGTGAGCGTGTGCAAGCTGGCAACTGTAGCCTGCTGCAGACTCATTAGCTCCTGTATACTGCGCTCGACCGCATCAAATCGTCCGATGATCATCAGAGGGTCGGATCGTCGCTCGACCGTATCAAAAATCTGCTGCTGCAACTCGCGACGCAGCTCGTCGATCTGACGACGAATATCCTGAGCTCGTGACGACGCCTGCGAAGCTGGAGACTGCGCACTGACAGAGGGGGCCCGGGATGACTCTGAAGCCAAATAGGCGCCGTAGAATCCCGTACCGTAGTACGTACCCTTCTGAAGACCGCCAACGGCGGTCATCCAGAGCTCGTCCGGCGATGGAGCTGTAGGCGGCTGGAAGGAAGTACTAACCCCTCCCTCTGCTGGCGCACTAGCAGCAGCAGTCGCCTCCTCCTGTAGCCGAACAAACTCGGCCTAGAACATGTTTGCTAACATGTAAGTGTTTGCTAAAGTCTATATTGATATCTATTTTCCTGTTTTCTAAATTATAGTAAATTAATATAAAAAATAGAACGTACATATGCCTGCGTCGCCCGGTCGTCAATGAACTCCCCAGCCCTCCGATGGGTGACCAGGAAGACGGTCACCATGTTAGGGTCCTCACCCTTTTTTATCTGTTAAAATATATTATCTATTATTAGTATTAAACGTTCTATCCAACTATATATAAAATGATGTCCGTCATAGGAAACGTACCAGACGACGAAAATATTTCGTCATCGGAATGGAGCCACCACACCACTTACCGGCGCTCGACCGCGCCACCTTGGCCTTGTCAGACCGCTCCTGGTACCTGGGCTCGCTGAATCTAGCCTTCATCGCAGTCCACTGTTCTGGCGTGATCCAACCATGGATCGGCTGTCCGGAGCGATCACGAGACTTCTGGTCGTGGATCGCATCACGGATGAGCTTGACTGCGACAACAGAAACTTGGCCCTCGATCTTCGTCGTTCGGTGTGGTGGATAGAAATAGGTCCTCTACAAGAAGTAAAATAGAAAAGATGTATAATATACACAAATGATTATTAAAATTTAAAAATAAACTAATTTTTTACCTTGAAGTGGGCGAACCAAAAGGCCTTCCTATCTGCGGGAGCATCTGAGTAGTTAATCCAAGGCCCACCATAGTTCTGCCTCAGAAATACCCCCAGCTGTCTCTGTACTGCAGAAGGCCGATATATATACAATAATAATTCTCATGAATATATATGTACATATAATCATTTGAGAAATATATATTAACTAATTAACTTACTTTGTAGGCCCGTCCGTCCAAATCTTCATACGCGTCTCGTCCGGGGGAGCGCATGGAGGGTCGCTCTCACCTCCTGCCTGGACATGATCAGTCTGATCGCCGTCCTCCATATGCTCGACGTCGGCTCCCCCTATGGAGCCGTCGGTAGGAGGAATGTTGGATGCGGGATCAAAAATGCTGGACGGGAGATCAGGAATACTGGATGCGGGATAAGGAACGCTGGACGACGATGGAGGAGTCGCCAACCTGCTGGAACTGCCCTGTCCCGGTAATGGACCGGGAACAGAACGGTACAATGGCGTACTCGGAGATGAAGATGAGGGTACGGTATCTCCATCCCCAGCCCGAGGCTGACGGGACTGCCTAATATAAAATCCTCCGCGTCGTCCAGATGGTCTAGTCATACCTGATAATAACATATGACAATAAAACAAAAAAAATATATTTATATGATAGACATCACAGATTTTTGAAAAATATCATAGTCACAGATAAAAGTGTCACTAAAGTGTCACAGATTTATATGATAGAAGTGTCACTAAAGTGTCAAATATGATGATAAAACAAACGTACAGATTTAATCCTCTTCTGAAAATTCATCTAGTTCGTTTAGCTCATCTTCTTCTTCTTCCTCCTCTACATCTTCACTTTCATCTGCATCTTCCTCTTCAGATAATTCTACTTCTTCTATACAATTAGATGTGTAATGAGGAATTTCTGTCGTGTCCACTTCTATAATATTTGTTACAAGAGGTAGTTCATCCTCTTGATAAGCTATATCGTCAACCTCAAAGGTATTTCTAGCTTTGGTCTTGCATACTGCCCACCAGTTCGACCTTGTTGTTTCCCGTTTAGGATAACTTGTGAAGTACACGAGCTGAGCCTGACTTGATAGGACAAATGGTTCGTAGGCTTGATATCGACGCCGATAGTTTATATCCACAAGACCGTACTTGTCTACTTTCCAACCTTGACCTTCAATCGGATCGAACCAATCACACCTGAATAACACAATCTTAGCAGGCTCTATTCCATAACTATATGTCAGCTCCACGATCTTCCGTAGCACGCCATAGAAATTGTTGCCCGCATCAACATCTTTGTAGTTCGAAGATCTGATACACAAACAGCTGTTTTTGGTGGAGTTGAGATCCACAAAGTTGTCTCTGATCGGGCAAGTTGTTGACTTGAACCTAAACCCATTAACACAGTAGCTTGGCCATATTTTTGTAGCATAAATTGGTCCCTTGGCTAGCGTTCTAATAGACTCATTCTCAAGTCTTGCGTATGGACGATCGATCTAAATACCACGAAAAAAGAAATTAAGCTCATTCTCAATCAAGTGCATATACAGAAAGGTAATTACAGAGTTCTCAAGTCTTACATATACACTCAACCATGATGGAAAATAATGCCTTATTTCTTGTTCTAGTTCTTCTTCTGTTATGTGTGGCCTACCTGTCCTCACATCATCATTAAATATGCTGAAAATAATATCGTTTAATTAATGTAATAGGATAATAATCAACACTATTAAAATAATGTGGACGTATTAATTACTTACCCCTCCAGTTTCTCTACTTCCTCCTCGTCGCAGTTGAGTAATACATACACCTGAGCAGCCCTTAGCTCATCATCGTTCAGATATCTCTTCTTCATTTTACCCGATGGCTTTCCTGGAGCATTGAATATCTTCAGTATTGTATCATTACTTTCATGATCTCCGTCTTCGTTTCTGGAAGCTTTCGTTCTATTAGTTGCAACATGAGGCTTGAAATACATCAAACAAAAGTTTGTAATCTCCTCGAGAACATAGGCTTCACAAATAGAACCCTCGACCCGTGCCTTATTTTTTACCTTTCTTTTTAGGTGATTCAAATGTCGCTCGAACGGGTACATCCATCGATATTCGACGGGTCCACCAACATGTGCCTCATAGGATAGATGAATCGGCAAATGCTCCATAGAGTCGAAGAATCCAGGAGGAAACACCCTCTCTAGCTTGCACAGTGTTACCGCAATATCCTTCTTTTGCTTTTCTAGACGATCAACGAGCAATTTCTTAGAACAAAGATCCCTGAAGAATATGCTAAGCTCCGTCAATGGATCCCAAACTACCTGCGGTAAGAATTCCCGAAATGTAATCGGAATTAACCTCTCCATGAATACGTGACAGTCATGGCTCTTCATACCCGTCAATTTATTTTCCTTCGGATCGATACATCTTCTCAGATTTGACACATATCCGTCTGGAAATTTTAGGCCCTGGATCTACCGACAAAGTTTCACTTTATCCTCCTTGTCCAGCGAGAAAATTGACTTCGGCAGGAACTGTTTTCCATTCTGCTCTATCAAATACAACGCAGGGCATTTGCATATTTCTTCTAAGTCCAACCTGGCCTTGGAATTGTCTTTCGTTTTTCCCTTTATGTCCATAACAGTATTAATTATGTTATCAAACACATTCTTCTTAATATGCATGACATCAAGATTATGTCAGATCAGATTGGTACTCCAGTATGGCAGATCCCAGAATATGCTCCTCTTTGTCCAGTTATGATCTCTACCAAATCCATCGTACTTGTACCCAGTTGTAGGATCTTCGATAGCACTTGGAAAATCTCTAACCTCCTCCTATATCGTGGCTCCACACCACCTTGGCGGTGGATCACCCTTCTCTACAACGCCGGCACGAAATGCATTCCTGTTCCTTCTGAACGGATGATCTTTTGGCAGAAATTGCCGATGACAATCAAAGAAGCATGGTTTTCCTCCGTGTTTCAAGCGGAAAGCCTTACTACGGTCCATGCAATACGGACATGAGAGACGGCCATGAGTGCTCCATCCAGATAACATTCCATAGGCCAGAAAGTCGTTGATGGTCCACATAAGGGTTGTCTTCATCTGAAAATTCTGCTTCCTGAAAATATCGTACATGTTAGCGCCTACTTCCCATAACTGATTCAACTCATCTATCAAAGGCTGTAAGTACACATCAATGTTCCTCTTGGAATTGTTCGGACCAGGAATTATAACGGTTAGAAACATATACTAAGTCTTCATGCACATCCAAGGCGGTAGGTTGTACGGAGTGACAATCACAGGCCAACACGAATACTGGGATCCCGAAAGACCAAAAGGAGTAAAACCGTCAGAAGATAGCCCCAACCTAACATTACGCGGATCTGAAGCAAAATTAGGATACACTCGATCAAAGTGCTTCCACGCTTCTCCATCGGATGGGTGATCCAACACTCCTTCAATCTGTTCTCATATGTGCCAACTCATATTTTCGGCCGTCTCTTTCACCATAAATAATCTTCGCAATCGCGACGTTAAAGGCAAGTAGTGCATTGAATCGGTCGGTCTTCTTGCACCGGTAGACCTTCATGTTCTAGTTGTCTTATAGCGATCAGCACCACAAAATCTGCATACATCTGCGTCCTTGTCATCTTTGTAGTACAGCATGCACCCATTACGACAAGAATCGATTTTCTCGTATCCCATCCAAAGCGATCTCACCATCCTCTTAGACCGATAGAAGTCTTTAGGTAACTTAGCACCCGCCGGCAAGATCTCTATAATAAACTCCAACACTCGGTTGTAGCATTCTTACGACATGTTAAAATCTGACTTAATGCTCAACAGTCTTGTAACCACCTCCAACGGTGAATGATCCTCACAACCAGGATACAATAGAGTCCTTGCATTCTCCAGCAACTCCATGAACTTTGCAGCATCGACATTCGGTGCCTCCTCAGCTACATCATGAACGAAACTAGGCCCCGCAGCGTCGAAAACCATGTTTACGCACCCATCGTCGTATGCATGATTATCTGAAACAAAATTAGGTCCCGTATGCATATACGGCTCAACATAAGGCTTCGGCTCTGATGCTAAAGACACAAGTTCTCCGTGTGCGATCTACTGATAGTAATTAGGCGTGAAACTCCTCGAGTACAAATGATATGTCACTTCCACTTCTGGATAATATTTCACGTTATGACATTTCACACACGGACACTTAATTTTGGTGTCGTCCATGTACAGAGGGAACGCCTTAGCAAACTGCAGGAACTGCTCTACTCCCGCTATGTATTCATCCCGCACACCACACATATCATCAGGACGACGATTGTACATCCATGAACGATTTCGCAAGTAGTAATTCATATCCATTTGGAAATAATTCTGCAAAGATGGACACACATTATCCAATAGGCACAAATTCGTATATTATATCTTATTATGGGATACACATTAGTAGCGGACAGTTACTAATAACAATGATATGCAATCTAGGTCAAACTAGGTTGTACTAAGTCAAACAAAGTCAAACAAGGTCAAGCTAAGTCAAACAAAGTCAAACAAGGTCAAACTAGGTCAAGGGTTGACCTATAGTTGACTTTGTCAACTCTTAGTCCAATCTAGGTCAGATGTTGACTCTACTTTGACTTTCAGTCAAAATAGTCAACCTTGGTCAAACAAGGACAAATCTAAGTCAAATATCCTATTTCTAGTCATTACCTACCAAGGTACCCTTTACCTTATCACTATTGGTATCCCAATACCAATACTTTAAGTTGGAATCTCAATATCTTAGTTTAGGTAACTAATACCTTAACATCCACTTTACCTTAGATACTAGATAATACCATATCCTAGTAATATCCTACCCTTAGGCTAGTAGATGACTCAATACCTTAGGCTAATAGATATTACCATCTACCTTAGGCTAGTATCTATCCACCTGCCTTAACATCATATTCATTACCTTAGCTAATACCTTATCCTTAGGCTATAGGTAATTCTCATTACTTTGCTAATATCTTAGATACCTTAGGATACTAACTCTACCGTTCTAACAATATACCAACACTCCTAAGATACTCTAATATTTACATAGAGATATACCTATAGGGTATCCTATTACCATAGACTAATCTAGAACACTCTTAAGATACTAGGATATCTAACTATCCTAGGATACCAAATTCTAGCCAAGATACTAACTTAGGGTACTAACTTCTAGCCCATATCCTAATATCCTATTATCTTGATACCCTCAAGATACTAGCATAATCTAACTACCCTAAGATATCTAACTTAGGATACTAACTTATCTAGGATAAATAGGATACTAACTAACCTATCCAAGACACTAACTAACCTATCTAGGATACTAACTTCTAGTATCCTAAGACATTAACTCAATACCTTTTTTTTCATGTTCTAACATTTATCCTCAAATGTACGAGACAAAAGAAAGGAGGGGATGATTGCTTAATTCATCAATTAGATTAAAAAAGGCATGATAGTTAGGCAGCTGTCATGACTTTGGTCGGTTATGTTAATTATTTACTACATACAGTTGCTTCTTGAGTACATGGAATCCGTTTTTATATTTTGCTTTAAATATAATTGGTTTATCTTCATATGGCGTGCTGTTACAAAGTTTTAAGCCATTACCCCACATATTTGAGCCCATAAATAATTGACACGCTGGTGAAATATCAGTAGAGGTATTCCATCTTCATATCAGAAACCTAGCAGGTTAGTTAGTAAGTACTTACCATATTCTCAACATCAGTGCTATGGAATTGGATCATAAGTACTAGACTTGATGATCCTCTTACCGCGATGCTAATTTTGCTATAGTTGATGACTTCTCAGATTTAGTATCACTTGATGGTACACAATAGCTTCATAGGTATTTAATAATCCTTGCTTTCATGTTTACTTGAGTAAACTTGAAACAAACTGTCCTATTGCATAGAAAATGGGCATTGAGGTATAATCAGGTATACGTACAACCATATAAAATGTCAAAATATCTCGTGTCCGTGTATGTGTCTAGATAGCTAGGGCTTGGGTTAGGGTTTACCTGAAAAGGGCGGCTCAGTCGGAGGATGGAGGCGACGAGGAGGGTGGCTTCGTCGGAGGAGGGAGGCGGCGAGGAGGGTGGCTTCGTCGTCGGAGGAAGGCGGCGAGGAAGGAGACTTCGTCGGAGGAGGGAGGCTGGTCGCCGGAGGGAGGGGTCAGCGGGCGAGCGGGGTCGCCGAGGGGAGAAGGGGAGGGTGTCGCCGGAGGGAGGGGTCGCCGGAGGGGAGGGTTCGCCGGGGGGAGAGGGGAGAGGGGGATCGAGCGGGAACAAAAAAATTTTGGATGAAAAATTGTGATTTCGATCGGGCCAGTAACCCTATATGAAATACGTCAGCGACGTATAAATCTTACGTCGCAATACATCGCAATACAGTGACGTAAAAAAATGTCCGTCGTAGAACGTCACCATTCAGCGACGTAATACACTCGACGTCGCTGAACGTCGCTAGGCAGCGACGGTCAGCGACGTGTAACACTAGGAGTCGCTATAATCAATTTTCGGCGACGGGTTTTTCAGCCGTCGCTAATATATGTCGCTATTCTAGCAGATTTTAGTAGTGGTCCATTTTAGAACTGCCTATATTTCTGGCAGTCCTGGTAGTGAGGACTGCCAAAAATTATGATAGTCATGAAATGGACTGCTGTACAGCAAGTCCATTTCAGGACTGCCACAATTTTTGGTAGTCCTAGAAATATTTAGGACTGTTAGAAATTATGGCAGTCCTAAAGTCGACTTTGTCACACCCCGACCCGGAATCATCCGAATCATCGTCCTCGCAGGGGGCGTGATGCCGCACGAGCCTGGAGTTGCGCTCGTGCAAGGCAAGATGACAAGTTCTCAAATGGTTATCTTTTGATTCGATATTTAACAACGAAAGGAAACAGAGCATACGAAACAAATTCTCTTTATTGATATCCGAAACAGAGATTACAAAGGCTTTCGATAGCCTAACAATATATGCCAGATTGGCTACAACACTCAGGTTCTCTCTTGCCCACAAAGGATTTCACCGTTCTATACATCATGCCTTCTATATCTCGGCCGCATCAATCCAGCTGCGTAGTCCGAGCGTCAATGCGATAGCACGCTTCAATGCGCTTCGGCATTCCAAGCCTTAACACGTTCAAGCAACGCTTCGCCGTGAGCAATCCATTCCCTGCACCCTGCATGAAGCTGGTGGGGGATCAGTACGTTAGTCCTCGCATGTACTGAAGCAAAGATCATCTTTCCAAACAGACATTTTAATATTTATGTTGAATCATGCAACTTAGCTTATGATCTTGCTATGTTCTCCTTAGGGTCAATTTTATGGCATCTTCGAAAGCGTAAAGCATGTTATATAGTAGCATGTTATCGAATTTAATAGGCAAGCAAACAAGCAATCTTGTGTTTGATTCGTGGCGTGACTTACCAAGTCGACGCACTCGCCCTTGCACCGACGCAAGGTGAATACGCCGTATTCCTTCCCTGTCATGTTATATGTGCATCTCTAAGCAGGATCTCTATGCGGGACGCATATATGCCTACACTTTCAACCCATCGTTCCTTAACTATATGAGGGCCGTTGGCGTATCCGCGCCGGAATGGACTAAAGGAGTTCCTTTCTTTTCTCTCATTCTTTTCTCTCTATTGGTCGGGCTGCCCGACGTTTCACGGGTGGGTTGCGGGCCCAACAACCGAAACGTTCCCGCTGCATGCCATCATTTGCGGCTTTTCCCATCTATAAGACGAGCGCTACTCGTTTAAGGATGTGCGCCTACAAAGATTATTCGAATCCCTCCGCGGCCAATCGGTTCCGGGGCGCTCCTCCGGCATTTAACCGTTTTGGGAAAAACAATCGTGCACGGGCTATTATCACAATTTAATCTCGAGCCCATTCCAATCGACCATGCAACGCCCTATCATTCAAGTAATCAAATTCAAACAACCAAACATAGTCTTGAGTCCGAGACTCAGACTTATCATCTCGCATCTCTTTCGTTAGCTTTCTATGTTCTTACATTTCATACTTCATTTCAATGATTCAATGGCATCGTGCCTCAACTCAATGCTAGTCAACCGAACGACCCGAAGGTCTTGAGCACCTTTCGAGGCACCATGTCATATCCGACAGTTCCGCCACATTCATGCCACAACTGTATTCTCTCACAACGAAGCCATGTTTTATTACCCCGTACACGTAGGCACGTTCGACCATATTCCCATGTTCTATAACGTAGCATTCAATGTTCGGGGCTTGCGCGCTAGGGCGCTCGCTTATTGTCTTCCAATGTTCTAGCCGTCTAATTCGTGCAGCAAAGGCACGGTATGGTCCGTGCACTAAGGCACTCGCCAAGTACAGTTATCCCATGTTCTTGCGGCTTGCGCACCGAGGCGCTCGCCTTAGCGATATCCAATGTTCCATAGCGACTCGTGCATTTGATGCACGTTTCATTTCAATTGTTCTAACTTAGTGTTCGACTCACACTATGATTTATCTCCGATCGGTCCACGCCCGTGGCGTCGATAGGTTAACTTTAGCATACAATGATATATTTGACTTATCGAATGAAGGAGTAAAAAGAAGTCAATCCTCCCACCTTGAGTCGATATGCCTTTGTCGTTTTGCCGAGCCGATGCGGCTCGATTCCCTAACTTCGTTGCACGGCCACTCTCCTGACTTAGCCATTCGAGCACTTCGTGCTTCATTGAGTTATACGTCCGATTTGCCTTAGCGTGCCCAAGTCTCAGCCCGTCGTAAGGCGACGATTTGATTTCGCGGACCCCTTACTAAATATTGCAAAAGATCGACCTCTAATATTTTCCCATCAAAGTATAACCTGCACACGAAACCAACTAAAATCAATACTTGCATCGATTCAGACTTGCACCTTGGTCGATTCGATTTCTTAGAATCTTCGAGCCATTCAACGCACTCATCCTTCGGGGCAACGCGGCGCTTCGCATCGATTCACTCGATGCATTCTTTCAGGGCAAGGCAACTCTTCGCATCGACTTAGTTCAATGCGTTGCTCGGGACAACTTAACTTTCGTATCGTGTTGCATCGATACATTTCCTTACATCAACGTGACTCGTTTAGTCAACGCTTCAGCGTAATGCACCGTACGGAGCGGGGCATTACAGAATATACCACTCAAAACAAAGTTCGTCCTCGAACCAAAACCAACACTCCGACTAAGTGTTTTACAGATCGTATCGCGATCTCGTCCCACCAACGTTGTTCAATTCCACACTTCGTGCAAGCTTTTAATTAACAATTCAAAGTCATCCCTGCAGCTCGATTTGAATTTTGTATACAACTCGATTTGGATCCATACTTATATTCAAGGCGTCCCGAAGATATATGTATTTTGACCAATTCCAGTGGTAGCAAATTGGAACAAAGCTGACAGGTAAATTTCAATCCTATGCTTGCCATCTCGTACTCTCGATCGGACTTATCCTTAGCAACCGTTCTCGAAATTTCATCGCATACATATATTCGATACATACGTGATTCATTCAATAAAGTCACTGCACGCGACGTGATTCACAATCGCCTTCTCGTTTCGTATGTTACATCGGAACTATCAATCTATGTATTACGTCAAGCCGTCGCGCATCCAATCACAACGAGTCTCCGTAACGCCTTACGTTCGAAGTCGCTACCCAACTATTTTCGAAGTCTTACTTATGCAACTTGTCTCGATACGATTTTTCTTTATTGACTTGCAAATGCATCAACATTCAGGGCTACGCCCGCTAGGTTACTTACATAGTCCCCGTGCTTAGATTTTCCCGACGCAAGTTTAAATTGACATTGCACAAAGGCCACAATCTATCCGACATGAAAGTTTACAGCAAGGCGACAGTGCTCAAGGCAACGATCGCCTTAGCACGAAGGTCTTTACGACGCGTCTTACATTCAATTTCCTAACGAGTAGGAATTCGATAGCCAAATTCCCAACTTATCCATCTCGCAACATCGAATGTAAATTTTGATTCACGCAAGCTCAATTACAAGGTGAATTCGAATCTAACGACATGACTCGTAAGTCATTCCCTTATCGTTCCCTCGCGTGCATAGCACGTTTCTCGCAATTGCCTATTCTTATCGTCAACATGCACCGTGTTATATTTGTTATCGGTGCAATCTCATATGCGATATCGCATGGGTCATCTTACGGTCTGCAGCATTCAATTTGATTTGGCGGTCAAGTCTTCTAGGGTCAGCTGCCCCGAAGCTACGTTCGATAATTATGGATCATCACTGAAGGACAGTTTACTACGAACCATGCTATATCTTATTTCGGAGCGAAATCACGTTCCGACGATTCTATACGACTATCCAATTTCGGACAAACTATTTCTATCGGCGCAACTGATGCGCAACTATCCTCCGAGTCAAGTCATGTACTGCCGTCGATGATTCCACAATTTACGAAACATCTACTCGCATTAAGTTCGAGTCTATCTTATTTACGGGTCGACACACGAGATGCTATACGCATCGAGCAATCGTCGATGACTTATAGTCTCGTCTTGATTAATCACAAAATTTACGATCAACCAAATTCGTTCATTTTTGTATCGTTATTTACAAAATTTTGATAGCGCAAGGCGTACTCCATTTTGTATTCCCACATCGTGCTTACGTTTTCTTGTATATCGATCTTGATAGTTCATATCAATTTCGATAGCAAGTGGGTCGACTTCGAATCCGTTTCAACATCAACTTAACTCGCATCACATACATCCAAGTTCACAACAAACTTTTCCATACGCATCTACTCGTTCTCCGATTCGCCGCAACCCGCTATACTTTGATCGCGTAACCGAGTTACCGATTGTCCAACATCGTGCCCTCGAGTTATACGATCTCGCCCTCTAAGTTTCGCGTGTTTTTCAGTCGAACTCAAATGAGTGTCGTCGTAACGTAACCAACTATTTCTTAGGCACGATTACTCACATCAACCAACTCTTCACCGAAGTCGCACATCGTGCGATTCGATTACAATTTGCATCGCCTAACATTTCTATCGAAATCGTAAGTCGTGCGATTCGATTTGCCTCGTTCAATATTTCTATCGAGATCGCAAGTTGTGCGACTCATTTGTAAGCTCGAGTATTCCTTTCCCGTTGATCCAATTATTGCGTCAAGGCATAATCGTTTCGCTAGTCTCGGTCGTCCGACCAACTTATAACTTTTGTCCGACGTATCGTTCATCGATACAAGTCTCGCCTTATCGTCCCAACCGATTTTCAAAGAACACTTGCATCAACATATCGCCATACAAATTTTCAACGAGTCTCGGTACTCCTTCGTCCGTTGCGGACAATTCTTCCGCATTTCTCACAACACGTCAATGTAATTCAACGCACAAGTGATATACCATATACCACTCAAAATCGAGTCATCCATCGCCTACGTGGTATGGCATATACCACTCGGAATTCAATCCATTTCCCTCGCGCTATACTTAGTGTAAACCAACGATCTCTTCCGACTCACGATTTTCGCAGTGATCGTGCTTGATCACAACCGTAACTTTGATTCTATCAAATCCGACGCAACTCGGTCAATCTTCTCGTTTGCCAACATAAGTTTGGTGTGCAACCGAACGATTCGTTCTATCGATTTACGATTTCAATTCTTTTCTTACGTTGCATCTCGTGCAACAATTTATTTAGATACGCGTTGCACCCCGTGCAACAAATTTCACTTCCGATACGTATTGCACATCGTGCTACGATTTATTTCCGACACTTTCATTTCACTTTGTACCACGATTTATTTCCAATTTCCTTTGCACTTCGTGCAACGATTAATTTGATATGCGTTGCACCACGTGCAATAATTTTACTTTTCAACACACGTTGCACATCGGGCAACGATTATTTTTGATATTTACCGCACCTCGTGCAACGAATTACTCTCAACTTTCCAAGTCAATGCACAATCCGTTTAACACATTCGGTATTGGCTTATCACTTCTCACTTTCATTTTAACGCATATTCACCATTACTCGTTGCACTTCGTGCATCATTTTATCTCTCTTTCAACATGTTACATTGCGACAACGTCTCAAATCGTATTTCACAATTTGTTGCGCTTGCAGCAACTAACATTTTTACGGCTCGTTTGCATTCAATGCAATATACCCGTCGCGACTTTCATAGCAAACATCGTGTAATTTCCAAACACATGCGGCAAAATTACACGATTTGTATTAGACTTATTGTATGGAACATCCAGTACGGCATCGAGTAGAGTCAAGGGTGATATCAAGTGGTGGTGGGGAACTTTTAGAATTGTGATGAAGCGAATGTCCAGAGGAAATTGAGCCTAGAGCTCTGATACCAATTTGTCACGCCCCGACCCGGAATCACCCGAATCATCGTCCTCGCAAGGGGCGTGATGCCGCACGAGCCTGGAGTTGCGCTCGTGCAAGGCAAGATGAAAAGTTCTCAAATGGTTATCTTTTGATTCGATATTTAACAACGAAAGGAAACAGAGCATACGAAACAAATTCTCTTTATTGATATCCGAAACAGAGATTACAAAGGCTTTCGATAGCCTAACAATACATGCCAGATTGGCTACAACACTCAGGTTCTCTCTTGCCCACAAAGGATTTCACCGTTCCATACATCATGCCTTCTATATCTCGGCCGCATCAATCCAGCTGCGTAGTCCGAGCGTCAATGCGATAGCACGCTTCAATGCGCTTCGGCATTCCAAGCCTTAACATGTTCAAGCAACGCTTCGCCGTGAGCAATCCATTCCCTGCACCCTACATGAAGCTGGTGGGGGATCAGTACGTTCGTCCTCGCATGTACTGAAGGCAAAGATCATCTTTCCAAACCGACATTTTAATATTTATGTTGAATCATTCAACTTAGCTTATGATCTTGCTATGTTCTCCCTAGGGTCAATTTTACGGCATCTTCGAAAGAGTGAAGCATGTTATATAGCAGCATGTTATCGAATTTAATAGGCAAGCAAACAAGCAATCTCGTTTTGATTCGTGGCACGACTTACCAAGTCGACGCACTCGCCCTTGCACCGACGCAAGGTGAATACGCCGTATTCCTTCCTTGTCATGTTATATGTGCATCTCTAAGCAGGATCTCTATGCGGGACGCATATGCGCCTACACTTTCAACCCATCGTTCCTTAACTATATGAGGGCCGTTGGCGTATCCGCGCCGGAATGGACTAAAGGAGTTCCTTTCTTTTCTCTCTATTGGTCGGGCTGCCCGGCGTTTCACGGGTGGGTTGCGGGCCCAACAACCGAAACGTTCCCACTGTATGCCATCATTTGCGGCTTTTCCCATCTATAAGACGAGCGCTACTCGTTTAAGGATGTGCGCCTACAAAGATTATTCGAATCCCTCCGCGGCCAATCGGTTCCGGGGCGCTCCTCCGGCATTTAACCGTTTTGGGGGAAACACCCGTGCACGGGCTATTATCACAATTTAATCTCGAGCCCATTCCAGTCGACCATGCAACGCCCTATCATTCAAGTAATCAAATTCAAACAACCAAACATAGTCTTGAGTCCGAGACTCAGACTTATCATCTCGCATCTCTTTCGTTAGCTTTCTATGTTCTTACATTTCATACTTCGTTTCAATGATTCAATGGCATCGTGCCTCAACTCAATGCTAGTCAACCGAATGACCCGAAGGTCTTGAGCACCTTTCGAGGCACCATGTCATATCCGACAGTTCTGCCACATTCATGCCACAACTGTATTCTCTCGCAACGAATCCATCTTTTATTATCCCGTCCACGTAGGCACGTTCGACCATATTCCCATGTTCTATAACTTAGCATTCAATGTTCGGGGCTTGCGCGCTAGGGCGCTCGCTTATTGTCTTCCAATGTTCTAGCCGTCTAATTCGTGCAGCAAAGGCACGGTATGGTCCGTGCACTAAGGCACTCGCCGAGTACAGTTATCCCATGTTCTTGCGGCTTGCGCACCGAGGCGCTCGCCTTAGCGATATCCAATGTTCCATAGCGACTCGTGCATTTGATGCACGTTTCATTTCAATTGTTCTAACTTAGTGTTCGACTCACACTATGATTTATCTCCGATCGGTCCACGCCCGTGGCGTCGATAGGTTAACTTTAGCATACAATGATATATTTGACTTATCGAATGAAGGAGTAAAAAGAAGTCAATCCTCCCACCTTGAGTCGATACGCCTTTGTCGTTTCGCCGAGCCGATGCGGCTCGATTCCCTAACTTCGTTGCACGGCCACTCTCCTGACTTAGCCATTCGAGCACTTCGTGCTTCATTGAGTTATACGTCCGATTTGCCTTAGCGTGCCCAAGTCTCAGCCCGTCGCAAGGCGACGATTTGATTTCGCGGACCCCTTACTAAATATTGCAAAAGATCGACCTCTAATATTTTCCCGTTAAAGTATAACCTGCACACGAAACCAACTAAAATCAATACTTGCATCGATTCGGACTTGCGCCTTGGTCGATTCGATTTCTTAGAATCTTCGAGCCATTCAACGCACTCATCCTTCGGGGCAATGCGGCGCTTCGCATCGATTCACTCGATGCATTCTTTTAGGGCAAGGCAACTCTTCGCATCGACTTAGTTCAATGCGTTGCTCGGGACAACTTAACTTTCGTATCGTTTTGCATCGATACATTTCCTTGCATCAACGTGACTCGTTGAGTCAACGCTTCAGCGTAATGCACCGTACGGAGCGGGGCATTACAGACTTGGCCGATTAAAATTACCATGTTAGGTTTATTTCCATCATGATAATAGAATGAAATAAACATTACAATGTTAGGAGTCATTACAATGTCTATTTCTATCATGATAATGTATACTGAAGAATGAAATATACATTTTTGGATTTATTTCCATGCGTTTTTTGTGAGGAATGAAGTATTAGGGTTTGTACTTTTTTTGTGAGGAGCGGTGCCATCTCTGAAATTGGTTGAGAAGTAAACTAGGATTTTGATAGAGATGGAGAAGATGGGAATGGTGAAGAAGAAGAAGTACAGACTTTTAGAGGTATTGGGAAGAGAGAGAGAGAGAGAGAGAGAGTAAAATATTGAAATGAAGAAAAAAATTTTTGAGTTTGGGAGTGTTGGGTTGGGACAACCCCAAAGTAAAAAAAATTGGGATGTCCTGAATAATTTTTCTCAAATGTGGGCTAGTCCTGAGTAAGCTTGGAAGTGCCTCTTATAAATTACCCTTTTAAAGGAAATATATACTTTTGCTTATGCTTGGCCACATGCGGAACTTGATTAGATTGCGCTAAAATTTGTTTACGCTATTATTTGAATTTGATTAGATTTTAGTAATAGATTGTATTGAGACAACTTTGAAATACAATAAATGTAAGTATAAATATTATATTCCAAAATATAATTTAATAACAATACCAACTTTAGGTTCGACCCATTATACAATAAATATAACTCAACTGAACAAATCGAATAAACCAAATTGAGTATCGGTTCGATTTCAATTATGACAAATTTTGGTTTGTTTCGATTTTAAATTTTTAGAAGTTCGATTTATTTAATCTTGATTATTTTGATTCAGTTGAAACAAAAAAAAAATTGAATGTTCATCCCTACCCTTAGTTAAAATGGGTCAGCAAGCCGGTTTCGTCAATGTGACCCATTAAATAATGGGAGGCCTAAAAAGATTGGACATGAGAGATTATCTTTCAGATTTAATGTTTTAAATTAGTGTTAATGAGCCATAAATGGGTGGATCCTAGTCATGTTCATGTGCATTTGCACGTACCATTTTTTTTATTTCCTATGATATTGTTAAAAAATTGGATAAAAAATTAAATTATATTAAAGTATTTTAAACAATATTTGAATATATTAATTTGTTATAAATATTTTTTTTAATTTACAAATGCATAATATATTATATTTAGTTTGAATATAATTTGAATATTAAATATATTTTAGGATTTGTTATATGTTCAGTTAATTAGAATGATTTTAGAATTTTTATTTTTAACTACGTGAGGACATACATACGCGGTTTAGACGTGTTGGGAACGTGGTGTGACCCGAACTAGAATGGTCCATTAGGTTTGATATTGGATTAGGCTCATATGCTTTAAAAGAGAACTACCATGGAAGGACTGAACCAAAACCTATTATATACAGCTCATGATCTCACCTCCTATCCAACGTGCGACTAAATTACCAACTCCATTGTCAACGAACCTTAGCACCCCACTCCACCTTGAGAATGATTCCGTATATCCGTGTATATGCACGAACGTTCAGCACAATTGGCCAACGAGGTGCGATATATATTGGACTTGGTCCATATGCCTTTGAAGAGAATTCACATGTAAAATCCGAACAGAATTGGTCCATGATGTGCGATATTGGACTAAGTTCATATGCCTTAAAAAATAATTTACATGTAAAACTTGAACTAATCCCAATTATCTACACTACATGATCCCATCTCCTATTCGATGTGGGACTATTTTACCAACTCCGTTGTCACCCCTTTGAGCGCTCAACCAAAAACGAGATACAATCCAACAAGACTAGGGCTGCAACTTGGGCGGGCTAAACCCGAACACGATCGGATAAATCCGTTAATGGGTTGGGTTAGGGCTAAAGAAACTCGGGTTCGGGCTATATATATATATATATATATATATATATATATATATATATATATATATATATATATATATATATATATATATATATATATGGGAGCAGATCAAAAGTCCCCCTTAGAAAACCCCCTAAAAAATTCCCTCACTCTAATTCGTAATATTAATGTTAATATTAATGTTAATATTAATTTTTTTTATTAATATTAATGTTAATGTTAATATTAATGTTAATGTTAATATTAATTTTAATGTTAAATTTAATGTTAATTTTAGTATTTAATGTTAATATTAATATTAACATTAATATTAATATTAATATTAACATTAATATTAACATTAAATTATGGATTAGAGTGAGGAGATTTTCTAAGGGGGGCTTTTGATCCGCTTCCTATATATATATATAGTCGCGTGACCAGTCCGAAAAATAAATGCAAAGTCGAAGGAAAAATACTGTTCTCGACAGTTCGAAGAACAGTTGATGAACCTAAATTGGAAGACCATTCCTTGCCAATCGTCCGACAGTTTCAAAATTCTATCTAGATAGGGTTGTAGACAACCTATAGGACTTGAAGACTCTTTTTGTAGTTTCTGTTTTTGTCTAATATGTCTCGAGAAAACAATTGTTAAAAATCAAGAAAAACAGTTTTAATTAGAAAATATAGAATTTCAATAAAAACCTCCGATACAACGTGCGTCCCGCCAATCCGGGCGACGTGGTTGCTGCACCGTAAGCATTGAAAGGTGCGTAACGGCTTCGTGGACGTGTGGGCTTTGACAGAATTTAAATTGGTCGCGTATGCGCGACGAATTTGATGCATATCCGTCGAAATTCACCGTATCGGCCTCTGTGCAAATTTCTTAATTACTTTGTGCACGTTCGTCAGATCGAAATGAAACTTACGCCAACAAGACCGTATCATTTTTCTGGTTCTGTATGCCAAGTTTGGTCCAATTCTGAGACAGTTGATAGGACCGTCGTTTTACGGGCCCTACGGTCCGATTCAACGGACGATTTTGTGCACGGCCTGCCGGAATCCAAAACTGGACATACCGTTGGGTTCGTATCATCAAAACAAATCCGTAGACATAGTAGTTTGACGACTTTAGAGACCATTGACTCTGGCACACTTTTCGGTGCAAAGCGGGTCCAACGACGGACACCGTTTTGGCCCGAAATTATCGTTTTGCCCCTGTATCCAGAATTGGACTTAAGGACAGGTAATCCTAGCTAATTTGACTATTCTTAGAATGTTGTCAATGTCTGTTTCAGCTTTCGGAGATAGTTGTGAGATTTGGACTCATTGGCTTACTAGTTGACGGTATATTGTCAGTTCTTCGTGCTGCCATCAGGCAAGTATACCTTGCCTCCCTCTACAATTTATTTACATGCATATTTCTATTATTTTATAGTTATTAATTGATTATTGACATGTGATTTGTACATCATGCATGCTAGTATATATATAGTCCTTGTTTATAGTTAGCTTTGTAGTTCATATTAGATATTCGTATATATAGTTCTTGTTCATAGTTAATTTTGTAGTTCATATTGGATTGGTTATCTCGTGTATCGTGATTGGGTCGTGTCGTGTCATCACCTGTACTTGGATTTAGTCGTATCGTGTCATAGGATGAATAAGTCATAACGGAACTGTTGTACCTTGATTTCTTGAAGCTAACCTGCGAGTCCACACTAGGGGCGAGGGTTATTAGTTATCTGTATCTTGATTTTTGAAGCTAACCTGTGAGTCCACACTAGGGGCGAGGGTTAGTAGTTATCTGTCCATACCTTCGAGTCCACATTAGGGGCGAGGGTGATTCTTAAAGCTAACCTGCGAGTCCACACTAGGGGCGAGGGTTAGTAGTTATCTGTTTCGTACCTGTGAGTCCACACTAGGGGTGAGGGTTTGTAGTTGATCAAACCTGCGAGTCCACACTAGGGGCGAAGGTTTGAGTATTCGATTGGTTATCCGTTGACATCGTGATATCGTGTTCTCTTGTTCTTCTCCAGCAGTTCGTTTATGCGTAGTGGTTCTTCCAATCGTGTATAGTCGTATTTTAGTGTTGATTGGTCTTTTCTCGTTTATTTCCTATATTTTCTATTTTGCATGATAAACTGCTAGATAGGCATGTTTTTATGTATCTTGCTATGTCCCCTGAGGACCTGATGATCTCTTCAGGTTAGTTATTGCGTGGAGTTAGTTAGCAGCTCTGGATGGTAGATGATTATGACACTTGTGGGGTCCAGATGATTATGATATTGCTTGCGGGATTTAGGTATTGATACCTTGTTTATTATCCAGTTCATCCAGCTCGTGTTTCCCTTTCATTATCATGATATATCTTATTTATAGATTCAGTTTATAGACTCATGTTATTTCTTGGAGTCTAATCGGACATGTATGCTAGTGGGCTGCAGACCACGACCTATAGTGTTCCTTCATGTTTCGTATTCTTATTGTGGATTGAGATATATATTTGTTTTGCCATGATTTGGTAGTATACCATAGCCTTGACAGCGTTTACGTATTCGAGTCGGACTGGAGTTTGCTCGATACGTAGCTGGCTTGCTCACGCTCTTGCGTCCGAAAAGCGGGTGTGGGTCGTGACATCAGATAAGCAGAAAGGATTAATTCGTGGAATGCGAGAAATTTTTCCAAACTCTTAACATTTTTTTGCATTCAACATTTCAAACAAAATATGAAATGTCATTTTTCGGGATCGGGTTCGCAAAAATATCTAGAATTGTTAGATAAACTTTTTCAATCTTATAATGAGATTGATGCGAATGACTGGTTCGAAAGAATAAAATCTGCAGATGTAAATGTTTTCAATTGGCTTGTATGTTCAAACGATAAAATTGTATTTTTTTCCACTGGATCACTGCTTATCCACCTTGTCCACGATTAGATATCAACACATCAAATATTGCTAAATGTTTTAATGGTTGGATCAAAAGTTTGCGTGACAAATCGATAACAACTTTGCTTGATGGTATTAGAGCAAAAATTATAACATTGCATGAAAAGCATCGAACAAATGCTGAAAATATACATACAAACTTTTGTCCAAGAATGCTTAAAACTATGGTACGAATCATCAGATAGTCACACCATTTGCAATTGTTGCATTTTGATAATTTATTATTTGAAATATTTGATCATGAAACAAGTAGATGCTATGTGGTTCAGCTAGACCGTAAATGTTTCACATGTGGTCGGTGGCAACATACTCTACTACCATGTGTACATGCTTGATATGCTTGTCATTCATCCAACTTTACAGTTGAAAGTTTTATCCTGTTGAATTTTTTGTTACAACACTTAGAAGTGTATACATGCCACGTATGGAACCAATTCCATCCCCCTACACTCCATAAAGCGAATTAATAAGAGGTAAGTGAATTAATAAGAGGTCAAATTGGAGTACCACTTGTTGGACACAGCGCTGGAAGACCGAAGAAGAACCGTATTATGACGCGTGTTGACAAGGGATCTCTATTACATGATTTGTGGCGGGATAGGACATAACAAAAGAACATGCACAAATCAACCGATGCAGTAATTATTGTCGTTGTAATTTTGGCGATTGTAATTGAAGTTTTTTACTTGAAATCAAGTAATGGAACTTAATTATTGTTCAAGATTTTCGTTGATGTTGCTTTATTACGTACAATATAGTAAATAAAGTTGATTATTGTTCAAGAAGGAAAACACCCTTGATGAAGTTGATTTTCATACATGAACTTGTAATAAAATAAACTCCCTTCATACATGATTTTTCAAATAAATTAAAAAAACTATCCCCCTATATCATCCCTTCTATAGTCTCTATAGTCTACTTGCCTTAGACCTAGCCTTCTTCTCCTTTCCTCAGTGACCTCCGATGGCTCCTCCACCTGTGAAGATATCGGCACTGATGGAGTCGAATAAAATTGGCTAGTTGGATCAAGATGGCTTGGGCCAAATAATAAAGATCCCGTCATCTGTATGTAATAATCCCAATCAAAGGCATCATAAGTGTCATGCGGTGTGCCCTCGTAACTCTGGGATGCCCCTGATAACTCTGGGATGTCCCTTCATAACACTGGGATGTGTCAGCATACGGATGTGAGGGGCCTGCGTAAGGATGTGAGGTACCAGCATAGGATAATTAATATAGGAAAAAAAAAGTACCCGTGAATCATCAACAACAACTATCGTATCGCCGATGCGATCAAGATGCATGAAGGTGGACCGTAGCCAAGTGAGTCATACAGTGCTGCGACCTCCTATATCTGATGGTGGCCACATCAAGGTATGTCCTAATGATATGAGAAGCATCCATCCCCTCGTCAAAATATACCAGGTAACCCTCAATTGGTAATCCTAGAATCTGTGCTACGTCAGCTAACGTAATTGCCATCTCTCCAAAAGGTAGCTGAAATGTGTTGCGTCTTGGCCACCATCCCTCCACGAGACTCAATATCAGGTCTCTATCATGGCGCTTAATACGTATAGAGTCAACATGTTCAAAACCGAAAGCCGCTATCAAGCCTTTTGGGGTGCAGTCAACTCCCATGATGACCGCCACTCGCCATTCTAGCATAATTTTACTTGAGGATAATCATAACTATATATATATATAT
>JANAVB010029817.1:6415442-6510442 GCA_029216955.1 Iris pallida | reverse complement strand
TAATATAATAACTTTATATGAATATTTACAGATGGACATAGAATTGTTTGTGAATTTAAAGTAAGAACTTTTGTGTGGATTCATCAAAAAAAAAAAAAAAAAAAATCAAATAACTGATAATACATAAAAAATCAATTATTATATCAAATTTAAGTTTAAAGGAAATAAAAAAAATGTATCCTTTTGTCAGTTGGTTGTCTCCTCTTGCAAATCCCAAATTTCTTTTGTCCAGCTTCTTCTTTCTTCTCTTCTTCTAATCTAAGTAATTCATTACCACCAGGTCCACCACCAACAAATATTATATGTTAATTAACATGTTTCAAAATTTGAGACATCAGACGTGTGCAATTATAAAGCAATAATAAAAACATAACATAAGCTAAATTTGAAAAGAAGAAACAAGTCACTAAACTTACCAGAGAAAGCAGAAGGGTGTTAGCGACAGGCCTCCACTGGACCAATGGTCGCTATTAGAAGTGTAGTCAGGACTCAGGGATGAGGCGCCGCATGAGGGAAGGGTGTTCGCGCAGCTACTGCTTCTGCCGGCTGTTGTTAAGGTGGACAAAATGAGTTGATAGCGGGCTGAATGGGCTGCTTCTGTATATATCCTAATATCAATTTTTTTTTTTCAATTTTTTGGGCTGGGCTACAGCTCTCCCATGCCCATTCTGGGCTCCGCCTCTGTCCGTCCCGCTCCTCGCGCCACGGCTTCACCACTCCCAGTCCCCTCCTCGCATCGCGCCCCTAACCCCCACGGAGGGGTAGGGGCGAGTTAGGGGCGTGCGGTCGAGGGCCGGGGGTGGTGTAGTCGTGGCGCGAGGAGTGGGGACGGGGGTGCGAGGGTGGTGACAATCAATGGAGGGAGAGGAGGAGAGATAAGAGATAATTTCGTCATTTTAAAAAAAATTAGGGTATCAAGTTGATCTCTATCAAAGTTGAGGGTATTAAGTTAAAAAAAACTCGAATAGTTGAGGGTATGAAGTTGTAATTTAGCCTTATTAATAATAATAATAATAATAATAATAATAATAATATTATTATTATTATTATTATTATTATTACTATTATTATAAAATTTTTGAGTGGTACTATTTTTTAATCATAATTTAAGGTGCATCCAACTGAATTAACTACCATAATGCAAAAAATCTCACTTTTAATGAAAATCGACTTCACTAACAGTCAACTCATTTAACCATATTCTTTTGACAAAAATACCCCTGTTGCCGTCCTCCCCGTCGCGTGTCCCCCGCTCCCCCTCATCGTCTCGTCGCGGATAGCCGGAGCCCCCCCCCCCCCCCCCCCCCCCCCCTCCTCTACTCCCCCCGTCCCCTCTTTTTCCGGCAACGGAAACACCCCCCCCCCCCCCCCCCCCCCCCCTCTCTGGCATGCAGCGGTGGCAGCAGTACCAATAGCTACGGGGAGGGCGCAGCTGACATGTATGTTGCAGAGAGGCACCGCGGGGGCGCATAGGAGGGGGGGGGGGGGGGGGGGGGGGGGCACGGAGAGGACACCATAGGGATGCACGACGCGGAGGGGGCACTGGAGGGACACACGGTGGGGACGCGCTACGAGGGCGCGCGACAAGGGGCCAACGGCGGGACGCACAGGGCTGGAGGGGGCAGCTCTGCTGCTGCCTGCTGTTGCAGTGGGGACGCGCGACGGTGAGGGGGCACGTTGCGGAGGCGTGTGACGGGGAGGGGGCAGCTGGCGGGGGCATGCGTGGCGGAGATAGGGGCAACATGAAGGCGCGGGAAAGAAGACAATGAGAAGGTATTTTGTCAAAAATATATGTATAAAGAAATTGACCGTTTGTGATAGTCGATTTTCGTCAAGAGTGGAAGATTTATTACATTATAGTAATACTAGTGCATCTTAAATTATCGTAAAAAAATAAATAAGTGACAACTCAAATTTTTTAGTATTACTATTCTTTATCGTTTCTGTTTTATTTCATGAGTAATAGATACTTCTTTCTAGGGAAGGAAAAAAATAGTTTAATGAAATTTTACTATAAATCATGAGAGACGGTGCAAGGAATTACTCATTGTTGGTGCGGTGATAGTTCCAACCTCCGTCTATTCATCATAGTTCAAACATTTTAATTCTCTACCGATAGGATTAAAGTTGTGTCTGTGGCACATTTTAATCTATAAGAACGGGTAGACGATTTGGTTGAACTTGAACGGAAACACTCTTATAAACAATTTTCATCAATTGAAAGGGGTTGGTCTTTGGTGGAATATATTTTTTTTCTTCACCAAGAAGTAGAAAGTGAGATATAGGACTGGACATACAGTTTCAGGATCCGTTATTTCGATTCGGCTCAAACCGTAAAATGTCCAAACAAATCGGTTTTTAAAATTTGAAATTTAAACGGGACGGATGGGGACGGATCATGTAACATTAACTGGTTGTGGCCGGTCCTATTTTTAAAATAAACATGACTCCATCCCGACCGTTTATAATATATATATATATATATATATATATATATATATATATATATATATATATATATATATATATATATATATATATATATATATATAGGAAGCGGATCAAAAGCCCCCCTTAGAAAACCCCCAAAAACCCCCCTCACTCTAATTCGTAATATTAATGTTAATATTAATATTAATGTTAATATTAATGTTAATATTAACATTAAATACTAAAATTAACATTAAACTTAACATTAAAATTAATATTAACATTAACATTAACATTAACATTAATATTAACATTAACATTAACATTAATATAAAAAAATAAAAATTAAAATTAATATTAACATTAACATTAATATTAACATTAATATTAACATTAACATTAATATTACGAATTAGAGTGAGGGGGGTTTTTGGGGGGCTTTCTAAGGGGGGCTTTTGATCCGCTCCCATATATATATATATATATATATATATATATATATATATATATATATATATATATATATATATATATTATCAAAAAAAATAAAAAATAAAAAAATATATATATATATTATCAAGTTCTTAAAAAATTTGTTATTATAGTCTATAGATAATATAACATATTATTACTTGGTAAACAAATTATAGAAATTTTGAGAGATATTAGACTTGTTTTATTCTTATATATAATAGAACATGTAAATGTTTACTATTATAGTTTTTGAAGAAAAAAAAATAGAATCCGTTTGGATCCGCGGGTCGGTCCGGTTCGGACCTGTTTCAAACGGGTCGAGTCCGGTATGATTCTAATATTTTTTGGACCCGTTCTGTCCCAACCTGCCAACTAACGGATCCGAACATATCCTGACGGAGCTCCCTGTTATTTCCAGTACTGAGAATGATTCTCTTTGTTATATTCCTCATGAAGATGAAATCTTGGCAACAATCAAGAGCATGAGTCCACACAAGTCTCTTGGCCCAGATGGGCTTCCTGCTTTATTCTACCAAAAATGTTGGGACCAAGTTGGCTCAGAGGTATCTACTCTCATCCAAAACTTCTTTCGAAGTGGTATCATGCCATCATATCTTAATCATACTCATATAGCCCTCATTCCCAAGATTAAATTTCCTTCAAAACCAGTGGATTACAGACCTATAGCCCTATGTAATGTCCTTTATAAGGTCATTTCTAAAATAATGGCTATTAGATTACGTCCACTCATGCACAAATTGATCAGTCCTTATCAAAATGCGTTTGTTCCTGACCGTAATATTGGTGACAACATTGTTATTGCACAAAAGCTTATTCACTCAATCTCTGCCTTCCATCCTCATCATAGTGCTTTTGCTTTCAAAGTAGATATGTCTAAAGCTTACGATCGATTAGGATGGGGTAATGTCAGTCAAGTTTTAGGTGGTGTTGGTATTAAAGGAAAATCTCATGATTTAATCATCCAGTGTGTCACTACACCTTCCTTTGCTATATTAATCAATGGTGTTCCCTCTAATATATTTGTTCCTGGTCGTGGAATCCGACAAGGATGCCCGCTGTCTCCATATTTATTCATCTTGTGTATGGAAATTCTAACTGTATTGATCAATACAATGGTTCGAAACTCTCTCTATGAATGTGTTTCTATTCAAAATTCCCACCACAAATATTCCCATCTTGCTTTTGCTGATGATTTGTTCAGTTTTGGTCAATGTCCCTTACATATAACATTACTCAAGTGAAGGTTATTCTTCAAAATTTTGAAAGGTGGTCAGGCCAACGAGTAAATTTCGAAAAATCTTCCATTTTTTTCAGTAGGAAAACTGATCCTATGTAGTGCCCCGTCCCTACATCGTGCCCCGTTGTTCGTCTACGGGGTGCGCGAGAAAGGAACACTGTCGCTATCGACTCGGTCGGGACCGATAGGTCGGGATCGATCGAATCGATCGAACGGGAACGGTTGAATTAAGATCCATTCCCCGTTATGGAATGGCTTCTTCGGAACCAAGTCCCATATTCAGCGGGCTGTGCCTCAAGGATTGACTCTGCGGCTGAGTCGGAAGAGACCTCCCGTTGCTCTGCTTTTTACGCCGCTTGCATTGGTTTTGGCTTTGTTTTCTGAATGCGTTTTCGTGAATGTTTTCGATGGTTTTCATGGCTTACGTTTCGAACTTCGTATTCGTATCGAATTTCCTTGAATAACACAGTGTTCTAATCGGTTGCTTGTGCGATTTCAGGTGATCGCGTAGGCAACGTCTAGCGCGGCCAACCAGTTTCTCGCCTCAAGTAAAATACTAATTAAGGTGAGTGGCTGACCCTTCTTCCCTCGACCCTCTTCGCTAATACATTATCAATACTAGACATGTGCTATGCTAGATGTAATACAACGACATGAATGATATTCCGATGAACGGTCACACGATGTCCCACGAACTCGAACTATACAGTTGCTTGTCATAAAATATTAGCGTGCTTGCAATTATCAAATCATATGGAACCGTGCTAAGGATGGATGAATCGATTAAATGAATGTCGCAATGATACTATAAGATGTGTCTTGAAATAACAAATTAACTTAGCACGGTCATGGACAACTTGTCGACAAGGGCGATTGTTTCTTCGGATGGTATCCCGAGGCCACGGGACCGTTCCGGCCTAGGAAGAAACACGGATAGCTATGCCGGATGCATGCCACGGTAGGCAGTGGCTTTCAACGGGGCTCGCTACCCGCGCTGAAGGACCTCTGTCTACCAAGCTATATGTCCAGGATGGCTTGTCATGCCAGTGACCTTCACGAACGCACTAAATTACGTATTTATCAACATGACAGGGAAGAACATGGTAAGTTTACGCTACGACGGCGCGCTCTGCCGGGGGTAAGATCATTCGTTATTAATCGGTTGTGCTTTCAAATATAAGTTTGAATTGAGTAGGATGGCTAGCAACTTCATTAAATATTTGCATGCACGCTCACTTGAATTCTTCAACAAATGAGAGCACGGGATTTAAATTGCCACGCACCAGCACAAAGTGTAAAGTGCTGACCCTCGCTCTCAACAGGTACTCGGGACCAGGATAGCGTGCCAAGGAACTGAAGGCGACGCTCCTTTCTTTTGAAGCCTTGCTAGAGCGAAGGCTAGCTCTGCAACATTTTGAAGACTCCGACCCAACTGCATCATAAGTCACAAACTCTCGCCGATTCCAGGTCTTAGAGAGTCATTTTGATGTTTGCAAAAAGGGATGTAAATGTATGGAATGACAATCTCATCGATGTCGGTTGTAAGCCCGCGAGGCCTCTTTTATAACCGAGTCTGTAATCTAACATATTATCAATGAAAATGCAAGTTTCCTTTTATGAATCAATGTGTTCAATTTCTCTGCGTACTCTTAAATATGCTGTTGTTTCGGATAACCTTATGAACCGCCTTGTGCAAGCGCAACTTAGGCTTGCACGGCATCACGCCCGGGGGACGACTATCGATTCTATCGAATCGGGGCATGACATAATGGTATGGTGTTGTGCCCCGTCCCTACATCGTGCCCCGTTGTTCGTCTACAGGGTGCGCGAGAAGGGAACACTGTCGCTATCGACTCGGTCGGGACCGATATGTCGGGATCGATCGAATCGATCGAACGGGAACGGTTGAATTAAGATCCATTCCCCGTTATGGAATGGCTTCTTCGGAACCGAGTCCCATATTCAGCGGGCTGTGCCTCAAGGATTGACTCTGCGACTGAGTCGGAAGAGACCTCCCGTTGCTCTGCTTTTCACGCCGCTTGCGTTGGTTTTGGCTTTGTTTTCTGAATGCGTTTTCGTGAATATTTTCGATGGTTTTCATGGCTTACATTTTGAACTTCGTATTCGTATCGAATTTCCTTGAATAACACAGTGTTCTAATCGGTTGCTTGTGCGATTTCAGGTGATCGCGTAGGCAACGTCTAGCGCGGCCAACCAGTTTTTCGCCTCAAGTAAAATACTAAGGTGAGTGGCTGACCCTTCTTCCCTCGACCCTCTTCGCTAATACATTATCAATACTAGACATGTGCTATGCTATATGTAATACAACGATATGAATAATATTCCGATGAACGGTCACACGATGTCCCACGAACTCGAACTATACAGTTGCTTGTCATAAAATATTAGCGTGCTTGCAATTATCAAATCATATGGAACCGTGCTAAGGATGGATGAATCGATTAAATGAATGTCGCAATGATACTATAAGATGTGCCTTGAAATAACAAATTAACTTAGCACGGTCATGGACAACTTGTCGACAAGGGCGATTGTTTCTTCGGACGGTATCCCGAGGCCACGGGACCGTTCCGACCTAGGAAGAAACACGGATAGCTATGCCGGATGCATGCCACGGTAGGCAGTGGCTTTCAACGGGGCTCGCTACCCGCGCTGAAGGACCTCTGTCTACCACGCTATATGTCCAGGATGGCTTGTCATGCCAGTGACCTTCACGAACGCACAAAATTACGTATTTATCAACATGACAGGGAAGAACATGGTAAGTTTACGCTACGATGGCGCACTCTGCCGGGGTAAGATCATTCGTTATTAATCAGTTGTGCTTTCAAATATAAGTTTGAATTGAGTAGGATGGCTAGCAACTTCATTAAATATTTGCATGCACGCTCACTTGAATTCTTCAACAAATGAGAGCACGGGATTTAAATTGCCACGCACCAGCACAAAGTGTAAAGTGCTGACCCTCGCTCTCAACAGGTACTCGGGACCAGGATAGCGTGCCAAGGAACTGAAGGTGACGCTCCTTTCTTTTGAAGCCTTGCTAGAGCGAAGGCTAGCTCTGCAACATTTTGAAGACTCCGACCCAACTGCATCATGAGTCACAAACTCTCACCGATCCCAGGTCTTAGAGAGTCATTTTGATGACGGTTGTAAGCCCGCGAGGCCTCTTTTGTAACCGAGTCTGTAATCTAACATATTATCAATGAAAATGCAAGTTTCCTTTTATGAATCAATGTGTTCAATTTCTCTGCGTACTCTTAAATATGCTGTTGTTTCGGATAACCTTATGAACCGCCTTGTGCAAGCGCAACTTAGGCTTGCACAGCATCACGCCCGGGGGACGACTATCGATTCTATCGAATCGGGGCGTGACATAATGGTATCAGAGCACGGCTTTACGTCCTTGGCCTCCAGTGTCGAGTTTTTAGTCTCAAAATCGTTGGTCCCATGTCGATGAGATATGTCGTTCCATACGAGTGAGTCCGTAATAAGTTTTGTGACTAATGTATTTTGCCTTCAAAAATCCCAGAAGGCACGTCGGTGAACGTGGTGGTGAACGAAGAAAGTGCTTCGAGCGGCTCGAGTAGCTCGAGACCCGGACCCTCAAACGATGCCATGGAGCGGATGTTGCGCATGCTGGAATCGCAACAACGACAAGCTGAGGAGAGTCAACGCCAGAATGAGCAACATCGACGGCAGGCGGAGGCACGTCAAACTCAGTTCGAGGCCCGATTCGAAGCACAATTCAAGTTGCAGCAGAAGCAGCTTGATACTCTACAGCAGATCGTTCAGACGGTGGTGGCCAACAACAACAACAACTCCGCGACAACTCCTGCCATAACTGAGCCTGCGGTCAGACAAAGTGAAGTCGATCCGGAGGCACCCGAGCTTACACCTGCAGCACCGAAAAGTTCCAACTTCGATATGTCAAAATTCACAAAGAGTTGCCGTACTTCCTTCAACGGCACGGAAGACCCCTCCTTGGCGATCGATTGGTTACTGGAACTGGAAGACAAGTTCGAGCAGCTGGGCGTCGAAGAGTCCAAGAAAGTCGCGTGCGCTCAACTTCTACTCTGGTCAAACGCGCACGAATGGTGGGCCGTGCAAAAGCAAGCGATCAGACGCGACGACGAGACAGCGGCAATTTCTTGGGCCACCTTCCGTGAGGCGTTCGAGATCGAGTACCTCCCCATAGCCATTCGACAAGAGAAGGAAAATGAATTCATGCAGCTAAAGCAAGGGAACATGACGGTGCGGCAGTATGCGGCAGAGTTCAACAAGTTAGCCAAGTTTGCTGGAGAATTCCTGCCCTCCCTGGCAAGTCGTGCTCGACGGTTCGAAGTGGGTCTACGACAATCCATCTACGCCCATGTGTCCGTTCCACAATACAAAACGATAGGGGAGTCTCTCAACCACGCCCTCCGCCTTGAACGCCAATATCCTCCAGGTGCTGCCGGCGCTGTGCATACCTACAATCACAAACTCTCTAGCCACGCGGGAGGAAACAACGTGACCAAGCGTCCGAGCAACGAGCCCCAGGGCGGACACCAGGCGCAGAACCAGGGACCTCATTGCACAAAATGCAACCGGAACGGACATCTAGCCGTCGATTGTGAAGTTCAAAATGACGGATGTTTCATTTGCGAAAAAAGGGGTCACTTTCATGGAGATTGCCCGAAGCGTAGAAGAAACAACTTAGACGCACCTCAGCATCCACAGCACCGTCCAGGGAATCAAGTTTCGGTACCTCGAGCACCTCAAATCCGTACTGCAAAATGGCCAAGACCGTCGCCCCAATGCCCAGGGCCGCGTCTACGCCATGACCCGAGATGAAGTGCTTGCATCAGATACGGTCGTGATAGGTATACTTAGTTTCAATAATGTGCCTGTTCGTGTATTATTTGATTCAGGTGCTTCACATAGTTTTATATCGGCAAACTTTGCCGCCGAGCACAAATTCCCGATGATATCTTTAGATCTCGACCTTAGCGTAAGCACACCTTCGGGCACACCGATACTCACTAATTTAGCCTGAGCCGACGGGATTATCTGTATCGACGGTCAAAAGATCGGTCTTGACGTGATAGTCCTAGACATGAAGGACTTCGATATTATTCTGGGAATGGATTGGCTCGGGCCGTGCAACGCAACCATAGACTGCGCCAGAAAGACGGTCACCTTCCGTATTCCAGGGGTGCCTGAATTCTGCTTTTCGTGTGGTGAGGCGTCGTCGACCTGCATGCTGATTTCGACGATTTCTGCTCGGAGGATGCTGCATTCTGGGTACGAAGGCTAATTGGCGTCCGTCCGAGACATGCGACAAGATGGTACAAATGCGGGTCAGACCGACGTTGTGGCAGAATTCTCCGATGTGTTTCCGGACGAGCTACCCGGCATGCCCCCCGATCGAGAAATCGAGTTCAGCATCGATACATTTCCCGACACTCGATCGATTTCCAAGGACCCGTACAGAATGGCTCCCGCCGAACTGAAGGAACACAAGGTCCAACTACAAGAGTTACTTGATAAAGGGTTTATTCGGCCTAGTGTTTCACCGTGGGGAGCGCCCGTATTGTTCATGAAGAAGAAGGATGGGTCCATGCGTCTGTGCGTCGATTACCGAGAGCTGAACAAGGCCACCATCCGGAACAAGTACCCATTGCCCTGCATAGACGACCTATTCGATCAACTGCAAGGCGCCTCGGTATTTTTGAAGATTGATCTCCGCTCAGGCTATCATCAACTCAAGATCAAGTCAGACGACGTGCAAAAGTCTGCCTTTCACACTCGATACGGCCACTACGAGTTCCTGGTGATGCCATTCGGCCTGACGAACGCTCCTGCCGCCTTCATGGATCTGATGAATCAGGTATTTCGACCGTTCCTTGATAAATTTGTGGTAGTCTTTATTGATGATATTCTCGTCTACTCAAGGGACAGGGCGCAGCATGCAGAACATCTACGGGCCGTGCTCCAGACACTTCGAGAACATAAGTTGTACGTGAAGCAGAGTAAGTGCAAATTTTGGCTCAGCAGCGTATCCTTTCTTGGTCACGTTATTTCGTCCGAAGGCATTGCAGTCGACCCGAAGAAAGTGGAAGCTGTTGCTGATTGGAAGCGGCCTATGTCTGCTAGGGAGATTCGAAGCTTTCTTGTTTTGGCGGGATACTATCGACGCTTCGTGAAAGACTTCGCAAAGATTGTATCGCCACTGACTCGTCTCACTCAAAAGGGAGTCGCGTATGAGTGGTCGGATGACTGTGAAGCTTCATTCCAGGAGCTGAAGCAGCGACTAATTTCGGCACCTATACTCGCACTTCTGGATGGGCCAGAGGGTTTTCAGATATTCAGCGATGCTTCAGGCCAGGGCTTGGGATGTGTGCTCATACAGCGAAACAAGGTGATATCCTTCGCCTCCAGACAGTTAACGCCGCACGAGAAAAACTATCCTACGCACGACTTAGAGTTAGCGACGATTGTGTTCGCGTTAAAATTGTGGCGTCACTATCTATATGGTGTGGCGTGCGTGATCTATACCGACCACAAGAGCCTCAAGTATCTCTTCACTCAGAAGGAATTGAACTTACGACTGAGGTGCTGGCTCGAACTGATCAAAGACTATGACTTGACGATCGACTACACTCCGGGCAAGAGAAATGTTGTGGCGGACGCTCTGAGTCGGAAATATCTTGCCTCGCTATCCATCAACCACAGACTACTACAAGATCTAGAAGAAATGGGCATCGATCTCCGGGTTCGATTCAGGGATATACGGCTGGCGCAGCTGCAGTTAGAGCCGAGTTTGCTGGAAAAGATCATGGCCGCTCAGAAGGATGATCCGTACCTGAAGAAAGTGTGCGAGCGAATTTCGACAGGTAGTGCGACCGACTTTGCGGAAGATAAGACCGGCGTGCTGAGAATGAATGGCCGACTATGTGTTCCGGATGATTCAGAATTACGAAAGGAGATAATGTCGGAGGCGCATTATGCGAAATATACCTTGCATCCAGGCAGTACCAAGATGTATAAGGACTTCCGTACGACCTTCTGGTGGCACGAGATGAAGAGAGATGTGGCGCTCTTCATGTCGCAATGCATGGTCTGTCAGCAGGTGAAAGCTGAGCATCAGCGACCGGGCGGGGAGATGCAGAACCTTGCCATTCCAGAGTGGAAATGGGATCTTGTCACGATAGACTTTATTGTTGGCCTGCCAAAGACACCACGGGGGAGCGACGCCATCTGGGTCATCGTCGATCGACTAACCAAGTCAGCACACTTTATTGCCATCAAAGTTACTTGGAGCGTTGATCGTCTGGCGCAGATTTATCTTGACAAGATAGTACGGCTGCACGGAGTTCCAGTATCCATCGTCTCTGATCGGGATTCACGGTTCATGTCGCGGTTCTGGAGTAGCCTTCAGTCGGCGCTGGGTACCAAGCTGCAGTTCAGCTCAGCTTACCATCCTCAGACCGACGGCCAAACGGAGCGCGTTAATCAGATTCTCGAAGACATGCTACGGTTCTGCGCAATTGACTTCAAATCAAGCTGGGACGTCCACCTACCGCTGGCAGAATTTGCATACAATAATAGCTATCAGTCCAGCATCCAAATGGCACCGTATGAAGCTTTATACGGCCGGAAGTGCAGATCGCCCATTTGCTGGGATGAAGTCGGGAACGGCAGATACTCGGCCCGGAGCTGGTGGAACAGACTGTGGAAAAGGTCAAGCTAATTCGGAAAAGACTGAAGATTGCACAGAGTCGGCAAAAGAGCTACGCCGACACCCATCGAAGATCGCTTGAGTTCCTGGTGGGCGATCATGTGTTCCTGAAGGTGTTGCCCATGCGAGGAGTTACTCGGTTCGGCGCGAAGGGAAAGCTGAGTCCGAGATTCGTTGGGCCATTCGAAATACTCGAGCGGGTCGCCCCAGTGGCCGATAAAATTGCCCAACCGCCGACGCTTGAAGGTGTGCACAATGTCTTCCACGTCTCCCAACTACGGAAGTACGTGCACGACCCTAGCCACATGGTAGATTTTGGCCAGCTGGAGCTAAAGTCCGACTTATTCTACGTTGAAGAGCCCGTTCAAATCTTAGAACGCAAGGATAAGCTGTTGCGGAATAGGGCGATCCCTCTCGTCCGCGTACTCTGGAGGAACCATGCGGCAGAAGAGTCGACATGGGAACTCGAGTCAGGGATGAAGGATAAGTTTCCTTCATTGTTTGCATAGAGGTAGGTTTTGTTCTTAAGTTTCGAAGATGAAACTTTTCTTAGTTGGTTATGGTGTAGTACCCCGTCCCTATATCGTGCCCCGTTGTTCGTCTACGGGGTGCGCGAGAAAGGAACACTGTCGCTATCGACTCGGTCGGGACCGATAGGTCGGGATCGATCGAATCGATCGAACGGGAACGGTTGAATTAAGATCCATTCTCGGTTATGGAATGGCTTCTTCGGAACCAAGTCCCATATTCAGCGGGCTGTGCCTCAAGGATTGACTCTGCGGCTGAGTCGGGAGAGACCTCCCGTTGCTCTGCTTTTCACGCCGCTTGCGTTGGTTTTGGCTTTTTTTTTCTGAATGCGTTTTTGTGAATGTTTTCGATGGTTTTCATGGCTTACGTTTCGAACTTCGCATTCGTATCGAATTTCCTTGAATAATACAGTGTTCTAATCGGTTGCTTGTGCGATTTCAGGTGATCGCGTAGGCAACGTCTAGCGCGACCAACCAGTTTCTCGCCTCAAGTAAAATACTAAGGTGAGTGGCTGACCCTTCTTCCCTCGACCCTCTTTGCTAATACATTATCAATACTAGACATGTGCTATGCTAGATGTAATACAACGACATGAATGATATTCCGATGAACGGTCACACGATGTCCCACGAACTCGAACTATACAGTTGCTTGTCATAAAATATTAGCGTGCTTGCAATTATCAAATCATATGGAACCGTGCTAAGGATGGATGAATCGATTAAATGAATGTCGCAATAATACTATAAGATGTGCCTTGAAATAACAAATTAACTTAGCACGGTCATGGACAACTTGTCGACAAGGGCGATTGTTTCTTCGGACGGTATCCCGAGGCCACGGGACCGTTCCGGCCTAGGAAGAAACACGGATAGCTATACCGGATGCATGCCACGGTAGGCAGTGACTTTCAACGGGGCTCGCTACCCGCGCTGAAGGACCTCTGTCTACCAAGCTATATGTCCAGGATGGCTTGTCATGCCAGTGACCTTCACGAACGCACTAAATTACGTATTTATCAACATGACAGGGAAGAACATGGTAAGTTTACGCTACGACGGCGCGCTCTGCCGGGGGTAATATCATTCGTTATTAATCGGTTGTGCTTTCAAATATAAGTTTGAATTGAGTAGGATGGCTAGCAACTTCATTAAATATTTGCATGCACGCTCACTTGAATTCTTCAACAAATGAGAGCACGGGATTTAAATTGCCACGCACCAGCACAAAGTGTAAAGTGCTGACCCTCGCTCTCAACAGGTACTCGGGACCAGGATAGCGTGGCAAGGAACTGAAGGCGACGCTCCTTTCTTTTGAAGCCTTGCTAGAGCGAAGGCTAGCTCTGCAACATTTTGAAGACTCCGACCCAACTGCATCATGAGTCACAAACTCTCGCCGATCCCAGGTCTTAGAGAGTCATTTTGATGTTTGTAAAAAGGGATGTAAATGTATGGAATGAATATCTCATCGATGTCGGTTGTAAGCCCGCGAGGCCTCTTTTGTAACCGAGTCTGTAATCTAACATATTATCAATGAAAATGCAAGTTTCCTTTTATGAATCAATGTGTTCAATTTCTTTGCGTACTCTTAAATATGCTGTTTTTTCGGATAACCTTATGAACTGCCTTGTGCAAGCGCAACTTAGGCTTGCACGGCATCACGTCCGGGGGACGACTATCGATTCTATCGAATCGGGGCGTGACATCCTATAATGAGAGAATTGTTTCGTAATCTATTGGGGGTACAACTGATGCATCCCAATGATAAATATCTTGGTCATTTGCTTCTCCAATCTAAGAAAAGAGTGTCTACTTTCCGCACTCTCCTGGATACTAGTCTATTTAAACTCTTGGGATGGAAGAGGAAATGCTTATCTCATGCTGGAAGAACCACTTTAATCAAATACACCCTGGCCTCTCTTCCTACCTATTTTCTTTCTGCATAACCCATTCCAAAATTAGTGTCAAACACTCTGTCCAAACATCAACGTAATTTTTGGTGGGACTCTCATGATAAAAAAAAGATACATTTCTCAGCTTGGTCTCGATTCACTCAACCGAAATATCAAGGGGGACTTGGAATTTGGGATCCATACATTGCAAATCTTTTACTGGTTCTCAAAGTAGCATGGAAGTTTATTTCGCAACCGAATTCAGTTTGGGCATTTCTCCTTACCAGTAAATATTTAACTTCAGCCTCCTTCTGGACAGCCGTGCCATCCAATTCCTCCTCCTGTATTTGGTCTAGTATTCTTCGTAGCAGATGTTTTCTTATGGGTAATATCCTCTGGTCGGTGGGAGATGGTTCAGCAATTAATATATGGGAATATCCATGGATTCCTTCTTTACCAGATTTCAGGGTGCAGGGCTTTAGTTTCGGTAATCATTGGGTGCATAAAGTCAGTGACCTGATTAATACTCATCACCTATCATGGAAGGCTAATCTCATTCACCTCCTATTTCCTCCTATTGAAGCTAATGCAATTCTGAAGATACCCTTATCTGCTAATGTTGCTCATGTGACAAACTTATGTAGATACATATTGTCGATGGCGTGTTCACTTCCAAATCAGCTTACAGAGTAATACATGAGAAGCTATTTCCTAATTATATCAGCAGCAATGATGATGACTTCAAAGACTGGAAGAGACTCTGGTCTCTAACACATATCAGTCCGAAGGTGGTGCTTTTTGCTTGGCGTGCCATTACAAACTCCCTCCCTACTCAAGCCAACATCCACCTTAGAATCAACCACATTGACGCCATCTGCCCTCTGTGTAAGGTGACTCCTGAAACAATTAACCATTTATTATTTCTTTGTCCTATCACGGGTAAATCTTGGGATCATATTGCTGAGATAGCAAATATGATTCATGAAGACTTCTCTGTTTCTTCAATCATCATCACTGTCCTGAAGAATGGTGATCCATCCTTAATTTCATCTCTATTCTACCAAATGTGGAGTATCTGGAAGTCGAGAAACAAAGCTATTTTCAATCAACAATCAATCAATGCAACTCAGATTTATGAAGATGCTACAAGGTTAAAGGAGAGGATAGGAACTTTCAACAATGATCTTTCTTCTTCCCTCACTTCAACACTCAGGCCTCAACAAGTTTTCAAATGGCAGCCTCCACAACAACAAAACTGGAAGATTAATTGTGAAACCCATTTATTTTGTGATTATTAAATAGTGTTTTAGTATTATTATTACTAGTAAATTTATTATTATGATTAGTATATATTTTTGGAGTGCAAATTATTTCGAAATAATAATAATAACATGGACTTTTGGATTTCAGACCCAGACCCGAGTCCGAACCCAGACCCAGGCCTGAGCCCGAACCCAATCTTCTTCCCTCTATTTAAAATCTGGTTTTGACTTGGTTAAGTAATTAAAAAAAAAAGAATACTCAGCTGGTCCCGTAGGACCAGCAACTACTCTCCCTCACGAATTGGCCAGTACTCCCCATTCCTATTTTTCCTCCCTTTCTTCACTCCCTTCCACACGACCAAACCCCCACCTCTCCTTAATAACTTCCCCAACTCCCCAACTCTTCTCCTCACGTCAGAATCTAATTCCCACATTTTCACCAACTCACAGAACAAAAGCTCTCCACTCCATCCCTCTCTTCCCAACTTCACAGAAGCAAACTTCTTCACTCTCTTCATCTCTCCACCAACTCCTTCTTCAACCCCAAACCCTCTCCTCCCCGAGCTCCACCCGAGTGCCCCCACCGACCCACTCCGACGCCCGCCGCCGCTGAGCGCCTCTTCCAGCGTCGCCACCCTCGCGCGCCCCGTGCGACAGCACCCCCGCCGGCCTCCCTAGGGCCGACCGCCCCCACGGATCCGCCACCTCTGTTCGGCGACCCCCTGTCCGTGGCTCTCTCCCCGCACCCCTGACTTTCTCTGGCCGACCACTTCTGGCCCGCACCCCGTGCGACCCACAGCCCTGACGCCGAGCTTTCCCTTCGGCGTTTCCTGCCGACCCGCGTCAGCCCCGCGGATCTGCCGAGCTCGCTGCCCCTTTGGTGAGCTTTCCCTGTTGGTTCCCCGCCGTGCCCTCGCTTCTGAGTTTTTCGACGTTGCTTCGACGACGCTGGTTCCAGCGCTGCTTCGGGGATTTATTCGCTATTCTGGATTATTTTCTTTCTATTTTCATCTGAGAGCTCTAGCCGAGCAATCCGAGGTATAACCCTCTGTCCCGCTATTTTTATTATCTTTGTCGATGATGAAATGGTCCCCGATTCCCTTTGGGAATTCGGTTTTAGCGACGTCGTAATTTTCCGGGACTTTCGGAAAGGTCCTGTGAATTATTTTGGATTCCCGGAATATTTCGGGAATGGATTTTTAGTATGTGTTGGCTTTTCGAATTTTTCCGGGAACGTTCTGTGATTTGTGAAATTGGAATCGGACTTCCGAAATTATTTCGGGTCGTCCCGATTATGCTGTGGATTGGTTGTGGATTTTATATATATATAAATTCGGGTTTTTCCCTGGTTTGGGATTTGCAGAAAATTATCGGCACCAATTCCCAGTTTTTGGGTTGACCAAAAACAGAGGAAATGCTGCCCGATTTTTTCGTAAATCCTGAATTATTTTGAAAATAAATTTAAAATGATTTTCGGAATTTATTCGATATTTGATTTTTGGGTGACGACCGTATCGGTCAACGGATCCGGCTAAGTTCAAACGAAACCGGTCCCGCCCGGACGTTGAGGCAATTAGCCAAAATGAGGATCGGACCATATCTGAGACTTATGATTTACTTTATTTTTATATTTATTTCTGTTTAAATATTATTTAATATTTTCACTTTAGGACTAACGTCAGTCTTATCTTATTTCAATTTATGTAAATAAATTGTAATGGGCATAAGCCCAGCTGGCTGTGGTCTGTAACTGTAATAGCTTAGAATTTTCCTGTCATTTTCTGGTTTTTCGAGTTTTTGCTATTAACGATTAAAATGATTAAAAAGTATTTTGTATAAAAATTAATTTATATTTTCTTACGTAAAAATTGATGAGTTTAATAATAATTAAAAATCACGTATTTTTTACTAAAATAAGAAAAAGTAGCTTTATAATTATATTTATAAAAATTACCAAGTTTTCCTATTAATCTGGCAGCGACGGTGTTTTTCCGAATTCAAGTTAAAATGATCATTTTTCCCTCGTTTTAAATCAACGCACAATAAATCGTGTTTTCTGTGTTTGGTTAATTTAAGAACTAAAATTGGACTAGGACGCAAATAGAGATTACAACTAGCATAGCTAAGTTGGTAAACCTAATGCTGAGTCAATCTCTCGAATGTAGGAATTCGTGGACAACTCTAACTCCCCGTCTCGAAGTCTTCTACCTCTCCAGTCATTTCCATTGAGGCAAGTATAGTTTATGTTAGTTTACAGTTATTTATTTAATCGCTTTACTGCAATTTTAAACCACGATGCAAACACGAAACTCTCTCCGAGAGTACTGTACTGTAACTACTGGGGACTGGGGAATAGCGTAATGATTATGACCACTACTGTAACAAAAACCCCTTATCCTTCCTATAACAAACCTAAGCCGGTCATATTTCATTACCTGTTCAAATCACTGTTTTTACTGTAACAAACTGTTCATGTTTAAAACTGTTTAGAACTGCATGATTCTATTACTTATTTAACTGTTTAAATTAGCATGAATTGTACTTTGCTCCCTCCTGACTGGAGATACATTTTTAGGGGATATTGAGGATACCGATCGGTTTTACAACAGCTACTACGACCCTGTGTTGTACCCAGTTGTGCTGCCAGAGTCCCCACATGAGGACGATGGGACTGAGGCCGATGATCCGGCTGCTAGATAGATTTTATTTCTGTATTGTTCTTTTATTTCATAATTCTGTATTTCCTTTCAGAACAGTTTCATTTGTATTTAAATTTCAGTTTAATAAAGTTTATTTCCGAAGTGGAGTTGTGACAAATATAGTGTTGTTGTATGGTTACCTGCTACTGAACAGCTTACTGCCGTCGTCTCAACAACGGTGCAGGCTGGGCATGATCCGACTAGACCCAGATTATTGGGATCGGGTCGTGACATGTTTTCAGTGGTGGCCCATGCAGGTCGTTCGTACAACAACTTAGGAAAACATACCTAGAAACAATTAGAACACTAGAACATTAATTTGTCACGACATAGGACCGAATTATATAAATAAATATTTTTGTTTGATTATAGACTGGTAGGATACCTTACTTATGTATGTACCCTAAACCTTCCAGATCATGGCCAAAGGAAAGACTACCCGGTCCGGCCCTGCTGACGATGAGGTGTCGTCAACTGATTACACCCCTTCTCAAGCCCGCCGGGACCCACCTCCCTTGCAGCTGACAGACCGTCCCCATGCTGCACCAGCTCCCCGGCCCATTTATGCTTCCACAACGCAAACGGTGGAACCTGCGCAATCCCAGGCTGAGCCACAGACCCCTACGGTAGTGGCCGCACCAGCTACCCCACCAGTACCCGTAGATCCCACTGACCTAGTGGGAATGCTACGAGGAGTGCTTGAAGCACAGAGAGCTCAAGTAGAAGCCCACAGAGAGCGGACTGCTGCCCAAGCTGAAGCCCATCGCGAGCAGACCGCGATTATGAGAGAAGGCATGGAGAATACCCACAATGTGGCCATGGCTGCCCTCAAGAGAGGAAGAACCACTTCATCAGAGCCACGACATGCCAAGGTTGGAGATATAGAAAGCTTTAAGAAGCAAGACCCTCGACCTTTCAAAGGAACCGAGGGTATCATCTACGCCGATGAATGGCTAGACCATATGGAGCGTCTCTTGAGTGTCGCTCGACTCCCGGAGGACCTCAAGACGGAAGCTGTAGGACTCCAACTACAAGATGTGGCGAGCACCTGGTATCGGAATGAACCTCGACTCCAGGACAAGCAGCTCGATTGGGACATCTTCAAGAGGCTGTTCCGCAGGAAGTTCTTCCCGACATCGGAGATACGGGAGATGGAAAGGCAATTCCAGAACTTGAAGCAGGAAAACATGACGGTCAGCGAGTATGCGGCAGAGTTCGGCCGACTAAGCCGCTTTGTCCAGAACCTGGTAGCTGACCCCAAGGATCGTGCTGAGCGATTCAGGTATGGCTTACGAGAAGAGATTCGCACCCCTGTGATCGCAGGTGGCGCAAAGACTTATGAGAGGATCCTGATCCGAGCTCAGGATGTAGAGAAGAGCCAGCCTTCTCGATCCAAGAGAGAGTACCCTGGAACTAGCAACTTCCAGGGTAATCAGAAGAGGCTTACAACTGTGCCGATACTTGCGCTACCCGCAGGTACCGGCGGTTTCTCAATCTATAGTGATGCTTCCGAAAAAGGACTGGGTTGCGTTCTTCAACAGCACGGGAAAGTAATTGCCTATGCATCTAGACAATTACGGACTCATGAGAAGAACTACCCCACACATGACTTGGAGCTTGCAGCGGTGATATTTGCTTTGAAGCTATGGAAGCACTACCTGTATGGAGAGAGAGTGGAAATATTTACAGACCACAAAAGTCTGAAATATGTTTTCACTCAAAAGGAGCTGAACATGAGACAAAGACGATGGCTGGAGCTAATGAAGGACTTTGATATCAATCTGCAGTATCATCCGGGTAAGGCTAATGTTGTTGCAGATGCACTTAGTCGATACCCAATGGCGATGTTCTTGACCAAGGAGCGCCATTTGCTGGAGGACATGGAGAAGCTTGGATTGGAAATTGTACTGCCCGAGGAGGAGATGAAGAAACTTGGAAGATAAGCCATCGTACCAGGAGCTGAATCATCATTGATGCAGTTGCAAGTGCGTTCGAGTCTTATGGACAGGATCAAGGAGACACAATTTTAAGACGAGACGCTTTGCAAACTCAGAGACCAAGTGCTGGCTGGAACACTTGAAGGATTCTCAATCACCAGCGACGGAGCACTGAAGAATGGTACGAGGCTGTGCGTACCAACTGACGAACAGAGGAACGAGCTGATACAAGAAGCGCACCAGTCGCAGTATTCTATACACCCTGGAGCCAACAAGATGTACCGGGATATACGGACTATAGTATGGTGGTACGAAATAAAGAAGGACGTATCCAGGTATGTGACTAGATGTTTAATTTGTCAGCAAGTTAAAGCTAGCAGGCAGAGACCAGCAGGATTATTGCAGCCGCTTGACATTCTGGAATGAAAATGGGAGCACATAACGATGGATTTTGTATCGAGACTGCCTCGATCCCAAGGAGGGAAGGATACCATTTGGGTTATAGTAGACCGACTGACGAAGTCAGCTCACTTTATCCCCTTCAAGGTTAGTTTATCCACCGAGAAGTTGGCAGCACTGTACATGCGGCACATCTACCGGATTCATGGAGTTCCGGTAAGTATCGTATCTGACAGAGATACCAGATTTACATCTCACTTTTGGAAGAGCTTGCATGACAGCTTGGGAACCCAACTGAAGTTCAGTACCGTCTACCACCCTCAGACTGACGGACAATCGGAGAGAACCATCCAGATGCTAGAAGATATGCTGAGATCCTGCATCCTGGAATTTGGAGGGTCTTGGGAAGATCATTTGCACTTGGTAGAGTTCTCTTACAACAACAGCTACCAAGCTAGCTTCAGGATGACACCGTTCGAGGCACTCTATGGACGTCGTTGCCGCACTCCACTTGCCTGGGACGACGTCGGAGAACGAGTGTTGCTTGGACCTGAGATGGTGACCGAAGCAGCAGAGAAAGTGAGAATGATCAGAGACAAGCTCCGGATAGCCCAAGACAGACAGAAGCATTGGGCCGATTGCAGCAGACGGCCTTTGGAGATTGAAGAAGGCGACAGTGTATTTGTGAAGATCTCGCCTACCAGAGGAACAATCCGTTTCGGCAGGACAGAAAAGTTAAGTCCCAAGTACATTGGTCCATTTGAAGTACTTAGCAGGATTGGCGAAGTGGCTTATCGGGTGGCTCTACCCCCAAGTCTCGAAGGCGTCCACAACGTCTTTCACGTCTCGCAGCTGAGACGCTACATCCCGGACCCGAGCCATATCTTGGACCATTCAGAGCTGGAGATTAGACCCAGCCTCACAGTGCCGGAGAAACCAGTGGCAATTTTGGACAGGGGCGAGAAGAGGACCAGGAACACCGTGACGCCAATTGTCAGAGTGATGTGGCGGCACAACTCACCAGGCGAGTCGACCTGGGAGCGAGAAGACCAGATGCGGGAGCAGTACCCGTACCTGTTTGAGACTTGAGGTAATCCCTAACCTTGCTTTTAAATTTCGATGACAAAATTTTCTAAGGAGGGAAGATTGTGAAACCCATTTATTTTGTGATTATTAAATAGTGTTTTAGTATTATTATTACTAGTAAATTTATTATTATGATTAGTATATATTTTTGGAGTGTAAATTATTTCGAAATAATAATAATAACATGGACTTTTGAATTTCAGACCCAGACCCAGGCCTGAGCCCGAACCCAATCTTTTTCCCTCTATTTAAAATCTGGTTTTGAATTGGTTAAGTAATTAAAAAAAAAATAATACTCAGCTGGTCCCGTAGGACCAGCAACTACTCTCCCCCACGAATTGGCCAGTACTCCTCATTCCTATTTTTCCTCCCTTTCTTCACTCCCTTCCACACGACCAAACCCCCACCTCTCCTTAATAACTTCCCCAACTCCCCAACTCTTCTCCTCACGTCAGAATCTAGTTCCCACATTTTCACCAACTCACAGAACAAAAGCTCTCCACTCCATACCTCTCTTCCCAACTTCACAGAAGCAAACTTCTTCACTCTCTTCATCTCTCCACCAACTCCTTCTCCAACCCCAAACCCTCTCCTCCCCGAGCTCCACCCGAGCGCCCCCACCGACCCACTCCGACGCCCGCCACCGCCGAGCGCCTCCTCCAGTGCTGCCACCCTCGCGCCCCCATGCGACAGCACCCTCGCCGGCCTCCCTAGGGCCGACCGCCCCTGCGGATCCGCCACCTCTGTTCGACGACCCCCTGTCCGCGGCTCTCTCCCCGCGCCCTCGACTTTCTCCGGCCGACCACTTCTGGCCCGCACCCCGTGCGACCCACAGCCCTGACGCCGAGCTTTCCCTTCGGCGTTCCCTGCCGACCCGCGTCAGCCCCGCGGATCTGCCGAGCTCGCTGCCCCTTTGGTGAGCTTTCCCTGTTGGTTCCCCGCCGTGCCCTCGCTTCTGAGTTTTTCGGCGTTGCTTCGACGACGCTGGTTCCAGCGCTGCTTCGGAGATTTATTCGTTGTTCTGGATTATTTTCTTTCTATTTTCATCTGAGAGCTCTAGCCGAGCAATCCGAGGTATAACCCCCTGTCCCGCTATTTTTATTATCTTTGTCGATGATGAAATGGTCCCCGATTCCCTTTGGGAATTCGGTTTTAGCGACGTCGTAATTTTTCGGGACTTTCGGAAAGGTCCTGTGAATTATTTTGGATTCCCGGAATATTTCGAGAATGGATTTTTAGTATGTGTTGGCTTTTCGGATTTTTTCGGGAACGTTCTGTGATTTGTGGAATTGGAATCGGACTTCCGAAATTATTTCGGGTCGTCCCGATTATGCTGTGGATTGGTTGTGGATTTTATATATATACAAATTCGGGTTTTTCCCTGGTTTGGGATTTGCAGGAAATTATCGGCGCCAATTCCCAGTTTTTGGGTTGACCAAAAACAGAGGAGATGCTGCCCAATTTTTCCGTAAATCCTGAATTATTTTCAAAATGAATTTAAAATAATTTTCGAAATTTATTCGATATTTGATTTTTGGGTGACGACCGTATCGGTCAACGGACCCGGCTAAGTGCAAACGAAACCGGCCCCGCCCGGACGTTGAGGCAATTAGCCAAAATGAGGATCGGACCATATCTGAGACTTATGATTTACTTTATTTTTATATTTATTTCTGTTTAAATATTATTTAATATTTTTAGTTTAGGACTAACGTCAGTCTTATCTTATTTTAATTTATGTAAATAAATTGTAATGGGCATAAGCCCAGCTGGCTGTGGTCTGTAACTGTAATAGCTTAGAATTTTTTTGTCATTTTTTGGTTTTTCGAGTTTTTGCTATTAACGATTAAAATGATTAAAAAGTATTTTGTATAAAAATTAATTAATATTTTCTCACGTAAAAATTGACGAGTTTATTAATAATTAAGAATCACGTATTTCTCACTAAAATAAGAAAAAGTAGCTTTATAATTATATTTATAAAAATTACCAAGTTTTTCTATTAATCTGGCAGCGACGGTGTTTTCCCGAATTCAAGTTAAAATGATCATTTTTTTCTCGTATTAAATCAACGCACAATAAATCGTGTTTTCTGTGTTTGGTTAATTTAAGAACTAAAATTGGACTAGGACGCAAATAGAGATTACAACTAGCATAGCTAAGTTGGTAAACCTAATGCTGAGTCAATCTCTCGAATGTAGGAATTCGAGGACAACTCTAACTCCCCGTCTCGAAGTCTTCTACCTCTCCAGTCATTTCCATTGAGGCAAGTATAGTTTATGTTAGTTTACAGTTATTTATTTAATCGCTTTACTGCAATTTTAAACCACGATGCAAACACGAAACTCTCTCCGAGAGTACTGTACTGTAACTACTGGGGACTGGAAAATAGCGTAATGATTATGACCACTACTGTAACAAAAATCCATTATCCTTTCTGTAACAAATCTAAGCCGGTCATATTTCATTATCTGTTCAAATCACTGTTTTTACTGTAACAAACTGTTCATGTTTAAAACTGTTTAGAACTGCATGATTCTATTACTTATTTAACTGTTTAAATTAGCATGAATTGTACTTTGCTCCCTCCTGACTGGAGATACATTTTTAGGGGATATTGAGGATACCGATCGATTTTACAACAGCTACTACGACCCTGTGTTGTATCCAGTTGTGCTGCCAGAGTCCCCACAGGAGGACGATGGGACTGAGACCGATGATCCGGCTGCTAGATAGATTTTATTTCGGCAAGTATTTCCTTTCAGAACAGTTTCATTTGTATTTAAATTTCAGTTTAATAAAGTTTATTTCCGAAGTGGAGTTGTGACAAATATAGTGTTGTTGTATGGTTACCTGCTACTGAACAGCTTACTGCCGCCGTCTCAACAACGGTGCAGGCTGGGCATGATCCGACTAGACCCAGATTATTGGGATCGGGTCGTGACATTAATTTCGATGGAGCTTACTTGGATGAGAAGATGGCAGCGGGTGCTGTTCTACGCAATTCATCTGGAGATTTCATGATGGCAATGTCAAAAACAGAGGATGGTGGATCACCCTTAGAAGCTGAAGCAATGGGCATTCGTCTAGCTCTTGAAATTTGTGGTTTTGAAGAACTTACAAAATGTGACCGTTGAAGGAGACTGTAAGCCACTAATTGATGCAATCAACATTCCGTCTTCCATTCCACTCTGGTGTGCTCATCACACTATTGCAGACGCAAGGAAGGCTTCAAATTCTGCATCTATAATGTCTTTCTCATATGTACACAGGAATGCTAACCAATGTGCACACTCGTTAGCAACTACTGCTCTGTCTTTCCCTCCCAGTACTTCTGTATCTCTGTTTGAAGAGATACCAGCTTGTATGCTTACTCATATCCTTCATGATATGAGTTTCCTTTTTCATTAAGTTTATGAAGTTCGTTTGTTTTCAAAAAAAAAATTATTCAAATATAAAAACATAAACCCAGCAACGAAAACTTGTGTCAAGCCATAAGACCACACCATACCTCCCACTAGAAGCGGGACATTACAATAGCAAAGAGAATTTATTTGTTAAGGAGGGAAGATAAGAAAAAGAATGATGAAAACCACTCACTAATTAGAAAATTATCGAAAGAAATATGAATTTCTTATGCACAGTCAAGTCTTGCCTATACATTCCCATAAAATTGTACTAACAAAAATTCATCACACTTTTTCTTTTGTATCTTCCTCTCTTTCTCTCATTTTCAACTGTAATGTATAGGAAATCAGCGGAAGCAAGCAAATAAAAAATATCCAACGAAATCCATCAATCAAAAGCAAAAAAATGCAAACGTCCAAAAACAAACAACAATAAAAGGAATGGAAAAAAAGACTTATGTAGAGTTTTTCTCCATGAACAATTTACTGTATTTTTGACTCAATTTTAATAGTAGTCAATCAAGTGATGGGAGAGGGTCATAATTCATCTGTCTTGATCAATCGATACCGAATTTTTCACAGTGATCCAATTTTGATTGGTTATTCAAACCACAAGCCAATATTGTTCCCCTGCTAGGAGTGGAGCACTACAGTAAATGATTACCAGTCTCGGCTGACTGCATCACATAGACAGCGATATGGTCTAAGTAGATGATCTTTTGGACCGACTTTTGAGTTGGAAGACTTCCACCAACATATGGAAGACTAATACTTGTATTTTCTATTAATAAATGATGAGTTGAAGTTTTCTTCTTTCTTAATTTTAATGTTACTTATGATGATTTTTGGATAATATCTTTGCATTCATATGACTAAATTTTTACTATTATAATGCGACTTAAAAATGAGTTGTCCACGTCATATGTATAACATCCATTAATTTTTTTTTTTTAACTACTATGTATTATGTCTCTTTTTACTTAATTAAGAAAAAAAAATTAAATTCTTCTAACTACCTGAACATATAATTTTTAAAAAAAATATATTCAATGTTTAAATTATATTTAAACTAGCTAGATGTTATTAAATTATATTTAAGTTAATCTTAATATTAATATTAATATTAATATTCATAGTTATTTTAATTTTAATTTAATTTTAATTTTAATTTTAATGTTAATATTAATGCTAATATTAATTTTAGTATTAATTTTAGTATTAATTTTAATTTTAATTTTAAGTTTAATTTCAATTTTAATGTTAATGTTGATGTTGATGTTAATATTAATTTGATATTAATATTAATTTGAATGTTAATATTAATGTTAATATTATTTTTAATATTAATATTAACATTAATATTAATTTTAATTTTAATTTTAATTTTAATTTTAATTTTAATGTTAATGTTAATCTTAATTTTAATTTGGAGGAAAGAATGACATTATTTCTATTTAAATTCCTAGGCAAATATATTTGGTAAGTTCATAAGCAAAGGTTTGGTAAGTTATTATTTATCAAATCTTTTATGAGCACTTTTATTTCCATCTATTTTTATTTTTTTCTTCAAGTCACTATATTTTATTGGTCAAAGAAACAAAAAGAGAAAACTTTCTTTTATGGGATATTCTATTTCTATCTATTTAAATTCATAGGCAAACATATTTGGTAGATAAGGATATAATAAGTTTATTATTTATCAAAGCTTTTATGAGATCATTTATTTCTATCTATTTAAATATTTTCTTCCAAGTTGCTATATTTTTATTGGTCCACAAGGAAGCCACGTGGGATGGCTCATATCCCGTTATATATATATATATATATATATATATATATATATATATATATATATATATATATATATATATATATATGATGGATCAAAATATCCGTCCACGGAGCTTCGCCAAAGTCTTGTCTCTCTTGTACCATTAGATCGGGGGGTCCGCGGGGGTCATGCGCGCGTGTCCGCTCGATCCAACGGTCGAGGACGACAGGGCTCCAGATCCGTCCCATATATATGTGTGTGTATGTGTTTATGTGTGTGTGTGTGTCCGAATTCGGAGCTTCATTTTTGGAGCTCCCTGAAGCCCCGTGCCTCCTGGTCGTTGGATCGCGCGGACTTCGCTCGAACCGATAGTGCAGGAGGGAGGCGAAACTTTAGCCGGAATCCGCAGACGGGTCTTTTGATCTGCGCACTATATATAAATAATACCTATGATTCTTTTTTCTCGCACTATGACATTCATCCACTACCAAAATACAGCCATTTGGCGACGGACTTTTAGCGACGGATTCTGTCCGTCGCTATTAGCGATCGACTACCGACAAAGTTTCGACTGATTGCCGTCGAAAAGCCGATAATTTTTTATTTTATTTTAAGGGCGAGCAAAGGTCGCCAATCCGTCGTTAAGTCGGCAGAGATATAGCGACGGATGAATATATCCATCGCTAGGCTGTCGCTTAGTTGGCAAAAGTTGGCGGGTAATTTTGAAAAAAAATTGCCGCAAAATTTAACGACCACATAGCGACGGATATTCCGTCGGCCAGCTAGGGTGGTATAGTGACCACATAGCGACGGAATATATCCGTCGCCAGTCCGTCGCTAAATATCCAGCTCTAACTTAAATTTAGTCGAACGTGGGGAAACTTTTCATTCCCCCCCCCAATTTTCTCTCTCTCTCTCCGGCCGCAAACTTTCTCTCTCTCTCTCCACGTAATCTTCTCTCTCTCTCTCTCTCTCTCTCTCTCTCACACACACACACTCTCGGTGGTCGGGACGGCGAGGGGCGGCGGGGGCCGATGGTGGTGGGGGTGGGGGTCGCTAGGGGGGTTTCGGGTCGGAGCGGTGGGGGGAGGCGGGGGCCGATGGTGGTGGTGGGGGTGGGGGTCGCGGTGGTGGGGGTTGTCATGCCCCGACCCAGTAAATCGCTCGTCCTTACTAGATTTCACCCGAATCATCGTCCTCGCTGGGACATGATGCCGCACAAGCCTGGAGTTGCGCTCGTGCAAGACAAGATAACAGGTTCATATAGTGTTTATCTCAAATTGATAACATAAGCAGCGGAAGGAAAACAGAGTATACAACAAGAATCTCTTTTATTGATAAAGAACTGAAGAATACAAAGCCTCTGAATAGCCCAACTTAATATGCCAATTGGCTACAACGCTCATGATCTCTCTAGCTCACAAAGGATTACATTGTTCCATACATTATGCCTCTTTATAGCCAATAAGTAGTCTTCAGCCGAATATCTCCATGTTGCAAGTCCGAATGCCTATGCGATAGCTCCTCTTGAAATGCTAAGAACTCCATGCCTTGACGCATCCAAGCCAAGCCCTGCCCCGAGCTGATCATATCTTGAACCTGCACACAAACTAGTGGAGGATTAGTGCTTTCGTCTTCGCTGCACTGATCAAGACCCACTCGCACCCAAACCAAGCACTAAGTATATTTAGTGAGACATGCAACATTAATTGGTGATCTTTCTAATTAGCCTTAGGATCAGTTTCATGGCAATATTCAACATAACAACTTAATGGAAATGTGTCCCATATCGTGTTCCTGCAGCAGATACAGTTAGACATAGTCTGAACATAAACATAGTGATCGTGCTCATCCCCGTCCAATTTTTCTTAGCCTGCAATGGTTAGAACTTCACATAACCAATCATATAATTCATGCAGCCAACCATACTTAGCCATATGCATAAGGGTAGCAGGTCCTGCGTCTGCACCCAACTCTAATCTCAGTCCACCGGCCATATCTATATGAAGGTCATGGTGTTTCGCACCGTAATGGACTTGGCATCCTTATGTGTAAGCCTATGATCGCTTCAATACGGGTTGCTAGCCCAATATCCGAAGGATCCCAAACTTACTGATATCATAGCTTATCATTACACTGGCCGGTCGCAAATCGTCCGAATGATAGGCACCATAAATACCATACATAATTTCCTCCTAGGCCGAACGGTCCCGGTGCCCCGGTCGTAACCGTCCGAGGGAAGCCGCACCCGTGCACGGGCCATCCGAGTCCATTGACCATGCAATACGTGCCATAGCATACTGTCACCTCCAGTTTTCAAAATTGAGGGCAAATTTGTCATTTTCAATATTCTAATATTTTTGTGAATATTTATTTATTAATATTGTGTTTTGGGATTTTATTTCATCGGGTTTGAGTTTTGTCTCATTTCGTCTTGTGCTAGCGACCCGGATCAGTTTTGGACCCAACTAGACCCGACCAACTTGTCATGACCAAATCCAGATATTTATATTTGACTAATCCCATTTAATTTTAGTGGGATTAAGGATTAGAATTAGATTTAGAACTTAAAACTAGGAGTTTTCAAGTTACCATTTCGACCCCAACTCAAAACCACTCATTTCTTTGACTTGGAGGGCATTTTGGTAAATTACCAAATGCCTCCAATCCTCTAAATTATGGCCAGCCAGCTGCAAGAACCCCCTCCCTTCTTCTCATTTGCAAGAAAGCCTCTCTCTCATTCTTTTCTCTCATTCCACAAAATCCTTTTCTTTTTCCTTTGAATTTTAAGCTCCAAAGTAAGTCAAATCTCTTCTAACTCTCTTCCATACTCTATATCTCTCTCTAATCTTGGTGTTAACCCTTGTTTATCTCTTATTTTTGGTTTTTATCTAGGTAGAACCTAGCATGGAGGGGTTGGAAGCTTAGATTTGGCTTTGACCCAAAAAGAACCAATGTTGGGACTTTTTCTTAGGATTCCAACTCCCAAGAGGTAAACCCTAACTCTAACTCTTGTAATTGCTCCTAATTAGTGTTATTTATATCTTAGAGGACGTCCGAGGTGTAGGATAACCCGTTAGAAGTGGTTTGGAACCCATTGGACTCACTACTAAAATAACCCATTTTAGCGACGTTAGGAGACGTCGCTAAAAATGGAAAATACGTCGCTAAAACCTATTTGCGACGTATTTAGCGACAAAAAACGGACGTCGCTTATATGCAAGTCGCAGATGGCAATTTAGTCGCCGAACGTCGCTATTGGCGACGCGGCGTTCATTGTCGCTAGACGTCGCTAAATGGAGCGACAGATAGCGACGTATCACTACGTCGCCAACGTTGCGACATAAAGCGACCACTGGCGACGCTGTATAATTTATATATGATGACATGGCATGGCAGCCACGTGGGCAACTTAGCGACGTCTACCGACAGATTAGCGACGGACATTAGCGACGTCTAGTAACGTGACGTCACTATTTAGCGACGTATAGCGACTTTTACATTCCGTCGCTGTCCGTCGCAGAACGTCGCTATACGTCGCAGATATTATAAAAAAATTTAAAAAAATATAATTGATATTTTTGTTATGCTGTATGTCTGTGTTTACAGTGTGTGTGAAGTGCAGTGTTCGAACCATCGACAGTTTCGCTTACTGTTCTATGTTTTATCTTGGATAGAAAGAGCAACAGTTCAGGGTGCACTTCTCAGAGCTTCCGCTTCACGTCCTTCACCTTCTCGGGAACCTTTACGACGTCCCGAGAAAGTGAAGGACGTGAAAATGAAGCTCTCAGAAGTGCACCCTGAACTGTTGCTATTTCTATCCAAGATAACACATACAACAGTAATCGAAACTGTCGATGGTTCCGAACACTGCATTTCACATTCACTATAAACACAGACACACATCATAACAAAAATACACAATATATTTTTTTAAAATTTCGGCAGCACCTTCTTTGTATATCAGATCATCGCTTATAACCCAGCGTAGGTATATTTGTCATCCCCGTTGCAGATATCACAAAGTAAATATCACAATAAAAATAGGAGGCAGTGCAAAGTAAATATCACAGACTCAAATTCTCACAAACATCCAATAGAGTCAAATAAAAATGGAAGATGATAAAAAGTCTCCCACCAAGTGTATAAACAACAGTTGTATGAATAAACAATTTGCCCATAGGGCCAATACATACAAGTCATAAAAAAACTAATAAAATTACTGCGGACCCCTGCCGCGCAACTGGAATAAAATGTAGTCATACTGCTCCTGGGTGAGCTGTACCGTAGGGGCAGTAGGAGACAGTGCAATGTCTGGAGTCGGCGCCGGAGGCAGTGCAGTGTCTGGAGTTGGCGCCGTCGATGTACCGAGAGGACGTATCTGCTCTAGCTCTCGCAGTCGCTCACCATGCGCAGCAAGGGATCTCACCATCCTCTCAGAACTCGCCTCAAGCGAAGTCGAAACCTGAGTGAGTGAGGCAGACATACTCCTCTGCGATCCCTCCAGCTCGACCTGTCTATGCTCTGTGTGCTGCATAGACTCGGTGAGCGTCTGCAAGCTGGCAGCTGTAGCCTGATGTAGAGTCATCAGCTCCTGTATACTGCGCTCGACCGCATCAAATCGTCCGGTGACGATCGGAGGGTCGGATCGTCGATCGACCGCATCAGAAATCTGCTGCTGCCACTCGCGACGCAGCTCCTCGATCTGACGAAGGATATCCCCAACTCGTGACGACGCATGCGAAGCCGAAGATTGTGCACTGACAGAGGGGGCCCGGGATGACTCCGTAGCCAAATACGCGCCGTAGGATCCCGTACCGTAGTACGTACCCTTCTGAAGACCGCCAACGGCGGTCATCCAGAGCTCGTCCTACGATGGAGCTGTAGGCGGCTGGGAGGAACTACCAGCCCCTCCCTCTGCTGGTGCACTAGCAGCAGCAGCCGCCTCCTGCTGTAGCCGAACAAACTCGGCCTAGAACATGTTTGCTAACGTATAAGTGTTTGCTAAAGTCTATATTGATATCTATTTTCATGTTTTCTAAGTTATAGTAAATTAATATAAAGAAAAGAATGTACATATGCCTGCGTCGCCCTCTCGTCAATAAACTCCCTAGCCCTCCGATGTGTGACCAGGAAGATGGTCACCATGTTCGGGTCCTCACCCTTTTTTACCTGTTAAAATATATTATCTATTATTAGTATTAAACATTCTATATCGAACTATATATAAATTAATGTCCGTCATAGGAAACGTACCAGACGACGAAAATGCTCCGTTATCGGAATGGAGCCACCATACCACTTACCGGCGCTCGACCGCGCCACCTTGGCCTTCTCAGACCGCTCCTGGTACCTGCGCTCGCTGAATCTAGCCTTCATCGTAGTCCACTGCTCTGGCGTAATCCAACCCTGGATCGGCTGTCCGTAGCGATCACGACGCTTCTGGTCGTCGATCGCATCACGGATGAGCTTGGCTGCGACGACAGAAAATTGGCCATCGATCTTCGTCATCCGGTGTGGTGGATAGAAATAGGTCCTCTACAAGAAGTAAAGTACAAAAGTTGTATAATATACACAAATAATTATTAAAATTTAAAAATAAACAAATTTTTTACCTTGAAGTGGGCGAACCAAAAGGCCTTCCTATCTGCGGGAGCATCTGAGTAGTTGAGCCAAGGCCCACCATAGTTCTGCCTCAGAAATTGCCCCAGCTGTCTCTGTACTACAGAAGGCCGATATCTATACAATAAAAAAATTTCATGAATATATATGTACATATAATCATTTGAGAAATATATATTAATTAATTAACTTACTTCATAGGCCCGTCCGTCCAAATCTCCATACGCGTCTCGCCCGGGGGAGCGCATGGAGGGTCGCTCTCACCTCCTGCCTGGGCAGGTTCAGTCTGATCGCCGGCCTCCATATGCTCGGCGTCGGCTACCCCCATAGAGGCGTCGATAGGAGGAATGTTGGACGGGGGATCGGGGATGCTGGACGACGAGGGATCAGGAAGGCTGGACGACGAGGGAGGAGTCGGCAACCTGCTGGAACTGTCCTGTCCCGATAATGGACCGGGAACAGAACGGTACAATGGCGTACTCAGAGATGAGGATGAGGGTACGGAACTGCCCTCTCCATCCCCAGCCCAAGGCTGACGGGACTGGCTAATATATAATCCTCCGCGTCGTCCTCCTGGTCTAGTCATACCTGATAATAACATATGACAATAAAACAAAAATACATATTTATATGATAGACATCACAGATTTTTGAAAAATATCATGGTCACAGATAAAAGTGTCACTAAAGTGTCACAGATTTATTATTACAAAAATACATATTTATATGATAGACATCACAAATTTTAATCTTCTTCTGAAAATTCATCTAGTTCGTTTAGCTCATCTTCTTCTTCTTCTTCTTCTTCTTCTTCCTCCTCTACTTCTTCACTTTCTTCTGCATCTTCCTCTTCAGATAATTCTACTTCTTCTACCCAATTAGATGTGTAATGAGGAACTTCCGTCGTGTCCACTTCTATAATATTTGTTACAAGAGGTAGTTCATCCTGTTGATAAGCTATATCGTCAACCTCAAAGGTATTTCTAGCTTTGGTCTTGCATACTGCCTAACAGTCCGACCTTGTTGTTCCCCGTTTAGGATAACTTGTGAAGTACACGAGCTGAGCCTGACTTGATAGGACAAATGGTTCATAGGCTTGATATCGACGCCGATAGTTTATATCAACAAGACCGTACTTGTCTACTTTCCAACCCTGACATTCAATCGGATCGAACCAATCACACCTGAATAACACAATCTTAGCAGGCTCTATTCCATAACTATATGTCAGCTCCACGATCTCCCGTAGCACGCCATAGAAATCGTTGCCCGCATCAACATCTTTGTTGTTCGAAGATCTGATACACAAACAGCTGTTTTTGGTGGAGTCGAGATCCACAAAGTTGTCTCTGATCGGGCAAGTTGTTGACTTGAACCTAAACCCATTAACACAGTAGCTTGGCCATATTTTTGCAGCATAAATTGGTCCCTTGGCTAGCGTTCTAATAGACTCATTCTCAAGTCTTGCGTATGGACGATCGACCTAAATACCACGAAAGAAGCAATTAAGCTTATTCTAAATCAAGTGCTTATACAGAAAGGTAATTATAGAGTTCTCAAGTCTTACATATGCACTCAACCATGATGGAAAATAATGCCTCATTTCTTGTTCTAGTTCTTCTTCTGTTATGTGTGGCCTACCTGACCTCACATCATCATTAAATATGCTGAAAACAACAACGTGCAATTAATGTAATAGTATTATTCTCAACACTATTAAAATAATGTAGACGTATTATTTACTTACCCCTCCAGTTTCTCTACTTCCTCCTCGTCGCAGTTGAGTAATACATACACCTGAGCAGCCCTTAGCTCATCATCGTTCAGATATCTCTTCTTCATTTTATCCGATGGCTTTCCTGGAGCATTGAATACCTTCAGTATTGTATCATTACTTTTATGATCTCCGTCGTCATTTCTGGAAGCTCTCGTTCTATTAGTTGCAACATGAGGCTTGAAATACATCGAACAAAAGTTTGTAATCTCCTCGAGAACATAGGCTTCACAAATAGAACCCTCGACCCGTGCCTTATTTTTCATCTTTCTTTTTAGGTGATTCAAATGTCGCTCAAACGGGTACATCCATCGATATTCGACAGGTCCACCAACACGTGCCTCATAGGATAGATGAATCGGCAAATGCTCCATAGAGTCGAAGAATTCAGGAGGAAACACCCTCTCTAGCTTGCATAGTATTACCGCAATGTCATTCTCTTGCTTTTCTAGACGATCAACGAGCAATTTCTTTGAATAAAGATCCCTGAAGAATATGCTAAGCTCCGTCAATGGATCCCAAACTGCCTGCGGTAAGAATTCCCGAAATATAATCGGAATTAACCTCTCCATAAATACGTGACAGTCGTGGCTCTTCATACCCGTCAATTTGTTTTTCTTCGGATCGACACTTCTTCTCAGATTTGACACATATCCGTCTGAAAATTTTAGGCCCTGGATCCACCGACAAAGTCTCACTTTATCCTCCTTGTCCAGCGAGAAAATTGACTTCGGCAGGAACTGTTTTCCATTCTGCTGTATCAAATGCAACGCAGGGCATTTGCATATTTCTTCTAAGTCCAACCTGGCCTTGGGATTGTCTTTCGTTTTTTCCTTTACGTCCATCACAGTATTAATTATGTTATCAAACACATTCTTCTCAATATGCATGACATCAAGATTATGTCTGATCAGATTGGTACTCCAGTATGGCAGATCCCAGAATATGCTCCTCTTTGTCCAGTTATGATCTCTACCAAATCCATCGCACTTGTACCCAGTTGTAGGATCTTCGATAGCACTTAGAAAATCTTTAACCTCCTCCCATATCGTGGCTCCGCACCACCTTGGCAGTGGATCACCCTTCTCTACAATGCCGGCACGGAATACATTCCTGTTCCTTCTGAACGGATGATCTTTTGGCAGAAATTGTCGATGACAATCAAAGAAGCACGGTTTTCCTCCGTGTTTCAAGCGAAAAGCCTTACTACGGTCCATACAATACGGACATGAGAGACGGCCATGAGTGCTCCATCCAGATAACATTCCATAGGCCGGAAAGTCGTTAATGGTCCACATAAGGGTTGCCTTCATCTGAAAATTTTGCTTCCTGGATACATCGTACGTGTTAGCGCCTACTTCCCATAACTGATTCAACTCATCTATCAAAGGCTGTAAGTACACGTCAATGTTCCTCTTGGGATTGTTCGGACCAGGAATTATAACGGTTAGAAATATGTACTGAGTCTTCATACACATCCAAGGCGGTAGGTTATACGGAGTGACATTCACAGGCCAGCACAAATACTAGGATCCCGAAAGACCAAAAGGAGTAAAATCGTCAGAAGATAGTCCCAACCTGACATTACGCGGATCTGAAGCAAAATCAGGATACACTCGATCAAAGTGCTTTCACGCTTCTCCATCGGATGGGTGATCCAACACTCCTTCAATATGTTCTCGTATGTGCCAACTCATATTTTCGGTCGTCTCTTTCACCATAAATAATCTTTGCAACTGCGGCGTTAAAGGCAAGTAGTGCATTGAATCGGTCGGTCTTCTTGCACCGTAGACCTGCCTGTGCTAGTTGTCTTATAGCGATCAGCACCACAAAATTTGCACACATCTGCGTCCTTGTCGTCTTTGTAGTACAGCATGCACCCATTGCGACAGGAATCAATTTTCTCGTATTCCATCCAGAGCGATCTCACCATCCTCTTAGACCGGTAGAAGTCTTTAGGCAACTTAGCACCCGCCGGCAAGATCTCTATAATCAACTCTAACACTCGGTTGTAGCATTCTTACGACATGTTAAAATCTGACTTAATGCTCAACAGTCTTGTAACCACCTCCAACGGTGAATGATCCTCACAACCAGGATACAATGGAGTCCTTGCATTCTCCAGCAACTCCATGAACTGTGCAGCATCGGCGTTCGGTACCTCCTCAGGTGCATCATGAACGAAACTAGGCCCCGCAGCGTCGAAAACTATGTTCACGCACCCGTCGTCATATGCATGATTATCTGAAACAAAATTAGGTCCCGCATGCATATACGGCTCAACGTAAGGCTCCGGCTCTGATGCTAAAGACACAAGTTCTCCGTGTATGGTCCACTGTTAGTAATTAGGCATAAAACCCCTCGAGTACAAATGATATGTCACTTCCACTTCTGGATAATATTTTACGTTATGACATTTTACACACGGACACTTAATTTTGGTGCCGTCCATGTACTGAGGGAACGCCTTAGCAAACTGCAGGAACTGCTCTACTCCCGCTATGTATTCATCCCGCATACCACACATATCATCAGGACGACGATTGTACATCCATGAACGATTCCGCAAGTAGTAATTCATATCCATTTGGAAATAATTCTGCAAAGATGGACACACATTATCCAACAGGCACAAATTCGTATATTATGTCTTATTATGTGTCAAACTAAGTTGTACTAAGTCAAAAAAAGTCAAACAAGGTCAAGCTAAGTCAAACAAAGTCAAACAAGGTCAAACTAGGTCAAGGGTTGATCTACAGTTGACTTTGTCAACTTTTAGTCCAATCTAGGTCAGATGTTGACTCTACTTTGACTTTCAGTCAAAATAGTCAACCTTAGTCAACCTACGGCCGATACCGATACGGTTTGGCATGTTCCGATCCGATACAGACCGATACCAAATATTGACCGATACCGACATTGGGGGTCTTTGTTCCGGTCAATTCGGCAAAACCAATCGGTAAGGGTGACTACTATTTCATATAATTTCAAAACTACTAAGAAATAACGCTGAAATACTTAAAATTATGCCTAAATGTATAAAATATATGTTTTTAACTGTAAATAATTTATTAATAATTATTTGTTTTTCGATACCAAAGTCCGATACTCCGATATGAAACCGCCGATACTACCGATATCGCCGATACCAATACTCATAGGAATAGTCCGATACCGATTCCGATACCGATATTGTGAACCTTGGGTATATATCGTCAACATTTCGGATTCTTAAAATGAATTTCAAATAGATTTTGGATTGTATATATATGTGTATTTGTGTGTATATCATGGTTTAAAGTATCGGCCGATACCGATCCGATACGGCCGATACCGAGACGGTTTGGCAAGTTCCGATCCGATACCGACCGATACCAAATATTGATCGATACCGACATTGGGGGTCTTTGTTCCGGTCAATTCGGCAAAACCAATCGGTAAGGGTGACTACTATTTCATATAATTTCAAAACTACTAAGAAATAACGCTGAAATACTTAAAATTATGCCTAAATGTATAAAATACATGTTTATAAATATATAAAATTTATTAATAATTATTTGTTTTCCGATACCAAAGTCTGATACTCCGATACGATACCGCCGATACTACCGATATCGCCGATACCAATACTCATAGGAATAGTCCGATACCGACTCCGATACCGATATTGTGAACCTTGGTGTATATACATTGTATACATATATATTTATATATGTATTTGTGTGTGTGTATGTATGTGTGTGAGTATATATATATATGTATACATATGTATTTGTGTGTGTATGTAAGTGTGTGAGTATATATACATGTATATACATTGTATACATATAGTCCAATACCGATTCCTGCACCGTCCCCTGCCCCCCTCCCCCTACCCCAGCACCCACCCCAACCCTCCCCTGCCCCCCTCCCCCTACCCCTGCACCCACCCCAACCCTCCCATGCCCCCCCTCCCCTGCCCTCCTCCCCATACCCCTGCACCCACCCCTGCACCCTTCCCTTCCGCCCTCCCCCTACCCCTGCACCCACCCCAACCCTCCCCTGCCCCCTCCCCCTACCCCTGCACCCACCCCAACCCTCCCCTGCCCCCTCCCCCTCCCCTGTCCCCTCCCCCTACCTCTGCATCCACCCCCAACCCTTCCCTGCCCCCCTTCCCCCTTCTCCCTACCCCTGCACCCACCCCAACCCTCCCCTGCACCCGGGTACCCCCACCCCTCCCTCTACCCCTCGACAGTAAGACCCCTCCACCCCCTGTACCCATCCCCACCCCCTGCACCCACCCCTACCCCTCTCTTCCCCCTCGACGGCTAGGGTTAGGGTCTCCATACGACTCCTCATCTAGGAACAGGATCTCTCCCCCACCCCCTGCACCTACCCCCACCCCATGCACCCACCCCCACCCCTCTCCCCTTCGACAACTAGGGTTAGGGTCTCGTGTCCGTGTCTGTGTCTAGATAGCTAGGGCTAGGGTTAGGGTTTACCTGAGGAGGGTGGCTTCGTCGGAGGATGGAGGCGGCGAGGAGGGTGGCTTCGTCGGAGGAGGAAGGCGGCGAGGAAGGATCCTTCGTCGGAGGAGGGAGGCTGGTCGCCGGAGGGAGGGGTCAACGGGCGAGCGGGGTCACCGGGGGGAGAAGGGGGAGGGTGTCGCCGGAGGGGAGGGTTCGCCAGGTGGAGAGGGGAGAGCGGGAAGAAAAATTTGGGTGAAAATTTTGTGATTTCGACCGGGCCAGGAACCCTATATGAAATACAACAGCGATGTATAAATTATACGTCGCTAAACGTCGCAATACAGCGACGTAAAATGGACGTCCGTCGCAAACTGTCGCCCATCAGCGACGTAACTTATACTACGTCGCTGAACGTCGCTACACAGCGACGGACAGCGACGTGTAACACAAGAATTCGCTATCATCGACGGGCATTTTCGCCGTCGCTAATATACGTCGCTATTTTAGCATATTTTAGTAGTGACACAATTTGGGACTTTCGGGCTAGGTTTAGTGCCAATTTTGGAGAAAACCCTAAATTAACATGTTTGGGTGTTGCCCCTAGCATATTTAGACCTAATTAGGTTAGTTTGGGTGAGATGAGGCTAGATACGTGTCCATATTTGGATACGTGGGGTCGTTTCGCAAGAAATCATAAAAATAGGCTTTTTCGGGGTTTTCGGGTTCCAACACACGGGTGACTTTTTGCACCGACACTAGAATCGGCAAGTTAGCACTTAGAATAGGTTCTAATCATTATTTAGAACTCGTGGGTAGAGTTTGGGTCAATTTCGGATAGGTTTGGTGTCCGTATCGTGCGGTATCGCGAATCGGACACTCCGGAGTCACCAAAATGGCTATTTGGCCATTCGGGCCTCGTTTCTCGTTTCGCTTGCGTGCGCGTGTTAAATTGCTTGTGTGGGATACATGTCTAGGCCCTAGAGGGTAGAATTGTGAGGATTGGGATATTCTAATAGGTTTCGGGATGTTTTGGAGTGTATGTGTATATATATATATATGTGTTTGTGTGTGTGTGGTTATACATATGTATATATATGTGTGTGTGTGTGTGTGTGGATATGTATATATGTATGTGTGTGTGTGTGGAAGATATAGAGAGGAGAAGGGAGAGTAGAGAATGTGATGAGAGAGTTAGAGAGTGGTAGAGTAAGGTAGAATGAGGAAATAGAGGGAGGAGTAGAGAGTGAGATAGGTGGAGAAAAGAGGGGGGAATCAGCCATAGTAGCAGCAGCATGTAGCAGTTGCTGTCCTCTTGGACAGCAGCAGTAGAGAGCAGCAGTAGTAACAGCTACTTGCTGCTATTGAGAGGGGGATAGGACATCCTATAAGCAGTCTCAAACCAGTCCTTAACACCCTATAATCAGTCCATAGGACAGCCATGTATGGCCTATTAGCTGTCCCAAATCAGCCCTTATCTAATCAGCCATTTTAGCCCTTGTTAGCCTAATTGAACAGCCCATTTCAGCCCATAAAACACACCCAAATCAGTCCCAAAACAGCCCAATATTTAGCCCATTGATGGCAGCCATGAACACCCCATTGTTCAGCCCATAGGCACCACATTTCAGTTCCATTTGCAGCCCCATATCAGCCCTTGGTTCATTCATTCATTCACAAATTTCATCCACTCATTTCTTCATTCATTCTTCCATTATTTTCATTCATTTCACCTATTCTTTCATTCATCATTTCACTCTTTCACACTACATTTCCCTTCATAATTCATTCACTCTATTCATTCATACACTCATCATTATAAGCCCCATTTCATTCATTTGTCTTCCATTCATTCACTCTTTCATCCATTCATTTTCCATTCAATACATATACCATTTAAAAACCCCATGTTGCCCCACAAATTGATCCACTAGAAGCCTATATAAACCCTTAGTTAGTGCCTAGTTGGGTGGTGTCTAGTGTGGGTGAGTATCTAGTTAGAGGGGTTAGTGAGTGTTGGTGTTAGCTTGATGTTTGTGTTAGTGTTAGTAGTGAGTTGGCTAAGTTAGTGTCCTAACTAAGTTAGTATCCTAGTAGACTAGTTAGAGGACTAACCTAGACACTAGGAGAGTGTGGAAGAGTAAACTAGGAAGGTTGGATAGAAGATAGAGTGTGGTATCTCAAGATACCATAGCGTATCATGACGATACATAAGGTAATATTGAGATGACCAACATGACCATAAGATGGATTAGATGCCCAAGAACCCTAGATTTCTTGGTTGGTAAACCCTAAGTAGGATAGTATCTAGCTATCCTAAGGAGCCTAGGCTAGTATCCTGGGATCTAGAGGGGTTTCCTTTGTAATGGGCAAGGTATTGGTATTTACCTTGTGAAGGATAAATGTAGGTAATGGGGTATTGTTAAGATATTGAGTTTGACTTCTAAGATGGGCTTAGAAATAGGTTGTCTTGGTAGGTAATGACTAGATGAGGGTAGTTTAGACTAGTCTTGACCTCCGTTGACCAAGAGTTGACTTTTTGACCAAAAGTCAACTTTAAGTCAACACTTGACTTAGAATTGACCCAGAACCATGCCAGAGTTGACCAGTTGACTGAAAGTCAACTGTTAGTCAACATTTGACTAGTTTGACCTAGGATTGACCCATGGTTGACTCAGTGTTGACCAAAGTTGACTTTTTGACCAAAAGTCAACTGTAAGTCAATCCTTGACCCAGATTGACCTAGTTTGACTTGGATTGACATCCTGTGACCTTGTTTGACCTTGGTTGTCCTAGTATGACTCAGTATGACCTAGTATGACCTAGTTTAGCTTGGTGTGACTTAGTTTGACCTAGTTTTGATTTAGACTTGCATATCATGACTAGATTAGCTTTTCTTTCATTATTAAACCCTGTTTGGACTCATGGTATCTCATCTTTAGGTCTGTGATATCTCTGAGCACCTGTTCACCTTATCAGCTCAGGACCACAGGCGAGTACATTCATTGATAGTTTTTATTGTCTTGATATCTGCTATATCCGATTCAGTTGTAGTGTCTTACTTAATTTCTAGACACAATAGTTCACGGACTAGTATATGTCGGATCCTGTCATGAGATGTTGTTCCCGGGTTACTTGGTATATTGGTACATGACTCGACTTATTACTTGTACTTGTATAGACATGGACTTGGGAGTGGGCTGGTCACCTGCTTTTGAGTCCCGTGTCATGACATGTTATGTTCGAATCCTTTATACTATTCGGGGGATGGAGAATTATTAGTGGTTGTGTGATCAAATCCCTACTTGTTCTTCATACTTGTACTTGATACTTGTTCATAGCTATACCCTCGCCTCACGACGGGTAAAGCCTTACCCTACTTGTTCATAACTTTCCATGGTAACCGGCCTTATTCTTCACACTTGTACTGGTCACTTGTTCATAGCCGGCCGGATGGAAAGCCTGAGCATATTTTTTCCAAGCCGATCACATAACGTACTAATAATTCAAGGCACCTTTTATATTTATTATTGTAGGAGGCTAAGTTCTGTTCGGAAGAAGGGTTATAACTCCGGTCCTTATTTGGTTTAAGGGTTGTAACTCGGCTTCCGGATAGTTCCCAAGTCATCCTATATATATATATATATTGTCGTCCTATTCAGTACTCACATCTTGATATATATTTCCTATTGATTTTGTCTTATATTTTATTATACTGTCTCTTATAGAATTTGTCAATTCATATGGAACTGCTGTTAGTGTTTGTACTTGCTCATTTTTCTGACAGGATACCGTTGATATATTACAGATGATTCTGAGGCAGATTGTCCGACCTATTATGGGGTCGAGTTAGATCGAGTAGACCAGGACCGTGGCTTGATAGTAGAGCCACTAGACTTTACACTCCCAGAGTAGTTAGTTTAGTTAGGTTTGCCTGGACTGCGATCTAGCTAGTACTTTTAGATTGTAGTATTTTATAATATATTATGTGACTCTGTGATGTTGTGTATATCTCTGGGCTTGTGTGGATCTTAAACTTATTTCCAATTTTTATCTATCATATTTTCTTCCCACGCTATCTACCTTAGTTTTATTTTGTGATTAAGACTGTATTGCTATGTCACCTTCATTCGGAGTGTATATACTGTACAGGTACCTTTATACTGTTTAGTCGTAGTATTTATAGACCTTATATACATCGTTCTACCGCCGATTCTGCGGCGTAGACTGGACGTAACCACGTGCTCGTGCCCCTAATCAGGGTACGGATCGTGACACATTTTTGTGGTGGTCCATGCAGGTCGATGTCGCAATTAGTACGATATCGTAATGGTGCTCGACTTAGAGTACTAATTACGAGCCTGTGATTAGGACATAAGATCTAGGATATGATAGGAGTTACTTAATTACATTTTAGAAAAATTTTGATCTTTTCATTACCATGACAACTCTTCTTGCATTGAATTCAATTGTCCTTCCTTGATATTCTCTATCATGTGCCATATTGATCTTCTTGTTTCAATCTATCCTCAGGATGACGGTTACTCGCTCTCAGGCAGCAGGACCTAGTACAGTTCCAGAGCGGTCCGATCCAGTAGGACTTCCACCTTCGGCTACGGGAGTAGCAGTAGAGAAAGTAGCAGCCTCAGTACCTGCCCTTCAGGCGGGAGCAACAGCGGCAGTTCCAGGAGGTTTTCCACCTCCGGCTGCGGGAGCTGCAGTTGAGGGAGCTGCCACCCTCGTTTCCTGCCCTTCAGGCGGGAGTAGCAGCGACGGTTCCAGGAGGTCTTCCACCTCCAGCAGCGGGACCGTCCATAGTCATTCCTGATACTCTTCCACCGCCGCCTCCGCTACCGACTGATACTCAGAGGATGATGGCCCTTCTACAGCAGATGTTGTAGACTCAGAGCGCATAGACAGAGGTGTTACGATAGAGCATGGAGAACTCCCATCAGCTGGCGATGGCAGCAGTAGAGTGGGGTACAACAGTTCAGTAGCAGGGTCAGAGGAGGCCTGGAACATGCCTAGATTTCAGGAAGATGAACCCGAGGGAGTTCAAGGGTACCGAGGGTATCCTATACGCGGATGACTGGTTGGAGGATGTCCAGCAGAGCCTGGAGTTAGCAGAGGTCCCGAAAGGGCTTTGGGTGACGTCTGCAGCGAGCCAGTTTTTCGATATAGTGCTGACTTGGTTTCGTACGGATCCTCATGCGTCGGTGAAGGGTTTGACTTGAGAGAGCATCATGAGGCTCTTTAAGGAGAAGTTTTACCCAGATGTGGCCTTGACAGCTTTGGAGGGACAGTTTATCGGTTTGGAGCAGGGGAACTCGTCGGTGGACGAGTATGCAGCGAAGTTCTTCCGCCTTAGTAGGTTTGCACCGGGTCTGATCCAGGATAAGGGGTACAAGGTCCGCAAGTTCCGGAGGGGTCTTATCTATGCAGTTCGCACTCGTACTTCTGGGCGACACGATGCGACATTCGAGCAGATTCTGATGGAGGCACAGATCGCAGAGGAGGACTTCGGCCTCAAGCCGAAGAGGGGCAGTGACATTCTTGGAACGAGTTCCAGTGCGGGGCCGGCGAAGCGCCCTCACTTCCAGCAGAGGCAGTTCCATTAGCAGCCTCAGTTACAGTTTCAGCCGGCACCAATACGTGTCAACCAGCAGCAGGGTCAGGGTAAGAGACAGGCCATCCAGTGTGCTTTCTGCAAGAAGATGGGGCACACCCGGGAGGTTTGCAGGATGAGGCTGGGAGTTTGTTTATTTTGTGGAGCTCCAGATTACCAGATGAAGAACTGTGTTGCTCATGCAGCCAGACAGACAGGCCAGGACATAGTATAATAGGCTAGAGGAGGCCAGCAGGGGCGTACTTTCACCATGACAGTTGAGGGCACTCCGGCAGTTGCAGGGCAGATTACAGGTTCCAATCTTTTGATCTCATTTCCGTATTTGCCTCCTTATAAACTGTCTTGAAATTCGATTCCATCTGTTCCTTGATCGTTTGATAAAATTTTGTTCTTGTGATGTGATATTCTTCTGAGATAAGTCGTATGGGCTAGGTCGTCTCGATTATGAGATTTAGAATCCTCTAGGGTCATGCTAGCAGGCATAGTGAGGATATATAGTCGGATTATGGATGTATTTCTCGGGTGTGGGAATTTAAGGTTTTCGCTGCCAATCATGCGACAATGTAAAAATTTTAAATACTATAATTCTAGAGGTATGTACCTTAGTCGAGGACTTTATGATTATCGTAGCCTTGCTCACTAGCATGACGGAGATTCTGATTATCATAATTTTGGACAGACGCATCTGATTATCGAACTGCATGATTTTTTGTGATTGCTTTGTTTTAATTTCGAGGACGAATTTTTTTAAGGTGGATAGATTTGTCACCTCCAGTTTTCAAAATTGAGAAAAAATTTATCATTTTCAATATTCTAATATTTTTGTGAATATTTATTTATGAATATTGTGTTTCGGGGTTTTATTTCATCCGGTTTGAGTTTTGTCTCATTTCGTCTTGTGCTAGCGACCCGGATCAGTTTTGGACCCAACTAGACCCGACCAACTTGTCATGACCAAATCTAGATATTTATATTTGACTAATCTCATTTAATTTTAGTGGGATTAAGGATTAGAATTAGATTTAGAACTTAAAATTAGGAGTTTTCAAGTTACCATTTCGACCCCAACTCAAAACCACTCATTTCTTTGACTTGGAGGGCATTTTGGTAAATTGCCAAATGCCCCCAACCCTCTAAATTATGGCCGGCCAGCAGCAAGAACCCCCTCCCTTCTTCTCATTTGCAAGAAAGCCTCTCTCTCATTCTTTTCTCTCATTCCACAAAATCCCTTTCTTTTCCCTTTGAATTTTAAGCTCCAAAGTAAGTCAAATCTCTTCTAATTCTCTTCCATACTCTAGATCTCTCTCTAATCTTGGTGTTAACCCTTTTTTATCTCTTATTTGTGGTTTTTATCTAGGTAGAACCTAGCATGGAGGGGTTCGAAGCTTAGATTTGGCTTTGACCCAAAAAGAACCAATTTTGGGGCTTTTTCTTGGGATTCCAACTCCCGAGAGGTAAACCCTAACTCTAACTCTTGTAATTGCTCCTAATTAGTGTTATTTATATATTAGAGGATGTCCGAGGTGTAGAATAACCTGTTAGAAGTGGTTTGGAACCCATTGGACTCAATTTGGGACTTTCAGGCTAGGTTTAGTGCCAATTTTGGGGAAAACCCTAAATTGACATGTTTGGGTGTTGTCCCTAGCATATTTAGACCTAATTAGGTTAGTTTGGGTGAGATGAGGCTAGGTACGTGTCTATATTTGGATACGTGGGGTCGTTTCGCAAGAAATCATGAAAATAGGCTTTTTCGGGGTTTTCAGGTTCCAACACACGGGTGACTTTTTGTACCGACACTAGAATCGGCAAGTTAACACTTAGAATAGGTTCTAATCATTATTTAGAACTCGTGGGTAGAGTTTGGGTCGATCTCGGATAGGTTTGGTGTCCGTATCGCGCTGTATCGCGAATCGGACACTCCGGAGTCGCCAGAATGGCCATTTGGCCATTCGGGCCTCGTTTCTCGTTTTTGCTTGCGTGCGCGTGTTAGATTGCTTGTGGCGGGTACATGTCTTGGCCCTCGATGGTAGAATTGTGAGGATTGGGATATTCGGATAGGTTTCGGGATGTTTTAGAGTGTATGTATATATATATATATATATATATATATATATATATATATATATATATATATATATATATATATATATGTGTTTGTGTATGTGGTTATACATATGTATATATATATATGTGTGTGTGTGTGTAGATATGTATATATGTATGTGTGTGTGTGGAGGATATAGAGAGGAGAAGGGAGAGTAGAGAATGTGATAAGAGAGTTAGAGAGTGGTGGAGTGAGGTGGAATGAGGAAATAGAGGGAGGAGTAGAGAGTGAGATAGGTGGAGAAAAGAGGGGGGAGGGGAATCAGCCATAGTAGCAGCAGCATGTAGCAGCTGCTGTCCTCTTGGACAGCAGCAGTAGAGAGCAGCAGTAGCAGCAGCTACTTGCTGCTATTGAGAGTGGGATAGGACATCCTATAAGCTGTCTCAAACCAGTCCTTAACACCCTATAATCAGTCCATAGGACAGCCATGTATGGCCTATTAGCTGTCCCATATCAGCCCTTATATAATCAGCCATTTTCAGCCCTTGTTAGCCTAGTTGAACAGCCCATTTCTCCCCATAAAACACACCCAAATCAGTCCCAAAACAGCCCATTATTCAGCCCATTGATGGCAGCCATGAACACCCCATTGTTCAGCCTATAGGCACCACATTTCAGTCCCATTTTCAGCCCCATATCAGCCCTTGGTTCATTCATTCATTCACATGTTTCATCCACTCATTTCTTTATTCATTCTCCCATCATTTTCATTCATTTCACCCATTCTTTCATTCATCATTTCACTCTTTCACACTACATTCCCCTCCATAATTCATTCACCCTATTCATTTATACACTCATCATTATAAGCCCCATTTCATTCATTTGTCTTCCATTCATTTACTCTTTCATCTATTTATTTTCCATTCAATACATATACCATTTGAAAACCCCATGTTGCCCCACAAATTGATCCACTAGAAGTCTATATAAACCCTTAGTTAGTGCCTAGTTGGGTGGTGTCTAGTGTGGGTGAGTATCTAGTTAGAGGGGTCAGTAAGTGTTGGTGTTAGCTTGATGTTTGTGTTAGTGTTAGTAGTGAGTTGGCTAAGTTAGTGTCCTATCTAAGTTCGTATCCTAGTAGACTAGTTAGAGGACTAACCTAGACACTAGGAGAGTGTGGGAGAGTAAACTAGGAAGGTTGGATAGAAGATAGAGTGTGGTATCTCATGATACCATAGCGTATCATGACGATACATAAGGTAATGTTGAGATGACCAACATGACCATAAGATGGATTAGATGTGTAACCCCTCTTCCCGGAATTTTGATAATATATTTTATTCATTTATTTATTTAAATTAAATGGTGATTTTGGAGTTTTTATAAATAATTATTTAGTTAATTTTACGGTTGATGATTTTAGCCATAGTGGAGTTTTGAAGTACAAGGTGACTAGGAATCATGGCATGGATAATGCAACGGCGTGCTTAGACTAGTGTATTAGCCCTGATAGGGAAGGCCGAGCTATAGTAATGTCCTAACCAGAAAAATCAGGCCAAATTGTGACTTAACTCTTATCGAAGATTTATTTATTTATTATTTATATTATTGAGTTTTAGGGAACCCGGTTGTACCGAACTAGCCAGACCCGACCCGAACCAAATCCAAGCCCATGTAGTCAGGCGGCACGTCCAATGACAGTCGTGTTGATGGAATTTAGTATGAGGATGTTGTATTTTTGGTTTTAATGGTTTAATAATTATTCCTAAGTAATTATAATTTAAAATATTATGATTATTAATATTAGTTGGCAGTCAATGACATTTTATATAAAAGGGGTTTGGTGCATCTTGGGATTATTAGGCTGCGCTTAATGGTATATATACACCAGTACTGCTTTATTGAATTTCGTACATTTATTGTTATTTTATTCGAGGTTATATATATAATATTATTTTATTGTTATGGGTTGTCGAATAATGTTATATACCTATATATATATATTCATATTTATATAAATAAGCTCTAGACTGATAATAGATATATATATATATATATATATATATATATATATATATATATATATATATATATATATATATATATATGTGGAAGTATTTATAGAAAATGTATGCAATAGGCCAAATAGAAATATATATATATTTATAGAAATGTATATATGTATCATATATATATATAGATATAATTATATAGAAATATATATATTGAAATGTAGAAATAAGTGTTTATAAGTATATATTAAATATATATGTATATATAAGTGCACTATATAAATGTGTGTAAATTGTATATATATTTAGATATATTATACATATATGTATGTTTGTATGTATATATATAATATATTATGTGTAGATATATATATATGAATACATATATGTATTCATATATATATATATATATATCTATTCATATATAAAAAAAAAATAATAATATATTATGTGTAGATATATATATATATGAATACATATATGTATACATGATAATTAATGGAAAGGAGATTCCAACCAAGCCAAGCTTGGTCCAACCCAGCCCGGGCTCGGCCCATCTAAACCAGACCAGAGACCCAGCCGAGCACAGGCTCCAGTCTCAGTATAAACCCGACCCCCTGTGGACTTTGCAGCGTACATATAACTGCATGTACTCGAGAGACAAACGTAGCAAAACCTAGAATTCCTCGACGCCGCCACCCACACAGAGTGCGCGCCCCAACCCCTGACCTGGGCGTCGCTCGTCATCGGCCAGAGCGCCGCCGGCCCGTCGGACCAGCGCGCGCGCGCCGGGACAGCGCGCAACAGTACGGATCAAACCAGCGACAGCAGCAGACTACTGGCGGCGAGAGCGACTTCGTCGCGGGTTCTCGTCGCGCACACTCGATCGTTTTACGATCCATCAACTCTGGTACGATCCTGACATGACCCCCTCCAAGTATGTTCTTTTACTTCGTAGATAGAGTCCCTCGATCGGTCGTAAGATCGATCCAAAGTCGATCGAAAACCTGCTTAAAGCAGGACCCGAAACAGCCCCAACACCCAGTCTAGAAGCCGATTTCTGGATAACAGATTTTCGAACATAAAAATCTAATTGAATACAATCCTAGACAACTTATAGGGCTACAAATCCCTTTTTGTAGAATCGGATTTCGTCGACTGTGCGTCGAGAAATCGGATTCCCAATTTGGCGAAAAACCTGCTTCCGAAAAATAAAAATTGTCCCACACGACGTGCGTCCCGCCAATCCAGGCGATGTGATCGCGTACCGAAAGGATCGAAAGCTGCGTATCGGCTTCATGGTCGTGTGGGCTTTGACGGAATTCAAATTGGTCACGTGTGCACGACGAATTTGATGCATATCCGTCGAAATTCACCGTATCGTGCACGTTGTAAATTCTCCAATTACTTTGTGCACGTTCATCATATCGAGACAAAACTTGCACCAACAGGACCGTATCATTTTTCTGGTCCTGTATGCCAAGTTTGGTCCGATTCTGAGACAGTTGATAAAATCACCGTTTTGCGGGCCCTACGGTCCCACTCAACGGGCGATTTTGTGCACGGCCCGCCGAAATTCAACTCTGGACATACGGTTGGGTTCGTATCAAAAAATTGGATCCGTAGACATGCAGTTTGACGACTTTAGAGACCTTTGAGTCTGGCACATTTTTCGGTGCAAAGCGGATCCAACGGCGGACATCGTTTTTGTCCGAAATTACCGTTTTGCCCCTGTGTCCAGAATTGAACTTAAGGACAGGCAATCCTAGCTAATTGGACTATTCTGAGATCATTGGTATTGTCTATTTTAGCATCCGAGGACTGTTGTACGGGTTTTGACTATTGGGGGGCATATTGAGTGATTTGGATCATCGGTTTCACCAGCACAGGACCACAGGCGAGTACAGTTTATTGTCTGCATTTCGATATTGATCTTTACTATATTTTATTGATTAGTCAGTATTTATGTAATTATTTTCTATTATAAATTGTTGAGTCGGAAATGAGAAGTACCAAGGATGTGTGATCTGACCTTAGACCGTGTAGACCGTGTAGACCGTGTTGCATTTATTTCTTGTAGACAGTGTAAACAGTGATTTATTTATTGCAAAGTAGACCATGTAGACAGTAATTTATTTATTGCATTTAAACTGTGTAGTTCGTGGTTATTATTCTGTAGACAATATTTTTTTACTGCAATATTTTCTGTAGACCGTGTAACTGTAGACCGTGTAACTGTAGACCGTGTAACTGTAGACGTGTAACTTTAGACCGTGTAGACCGTGTCGCATAATTGTCCCGAGACCGATCACATATCAAAGGTACTTCTAACAGTTGGGGGAAGTCTGTTGTGTCTATTTATTTACTATTGGTTTTCTGTATTTCCTGTTTATTTTCAAAACTCATAATTGATGTCTAACCTTTGTTTTATAGTCATCTTCTTTATTTGAAATTGCATTCAGTAAATTGTGCTCGTTCCATTCCTGACTGGAAACCAATATTTTTAGGTTAGCCGTGGATTCACTTAGCTTGGGGAGAGACGGGAATACTTGCAGTCAAAAGCCTAGAGACTAGTTAGATAGTGGAGTTGTAGTTATTCTTTTATATGTACAAGTTTATATTTTTCTGCAAAATATAAAACTTATGATCATTGTAAATTAAATTAATTTTATGAATGAGCATTATTTGTGATTTTGGATTTTCATGGCCGTGACAGCGTACTACCGTCGATACTGCGGCGTAGGCTGGCTTGGACACGTCTCGTATCCGTTTAAAAAAAACGGGTGCGGATCGTGACAAGTTTTTGTGGTGGCCCATGCATGTCTGTCTTCACAAATCTTGTGAACTCGTGATAGTACTTAAGTTAGCCGTACTATTGCGAGCCTGCGACTAGAAATGCTCATTCATGAATTAGAAATTAATTTAATTTACGAGAATGACTAGGACTAGGAGTCCCTTATACAAATTTACGGATGGGTAGTTTAGGCCATGGAATTTAGATAAGGAGTTATTAATTTTGATAGTTTGTCAGATCCTCATAGGTACACTATTACCTCTTGATTGGAAGATATGGTCCAATGTGGATAGATTATTCACTTGGAGAGGCAGAGCTTACTGGAATTGATGATCTCGCCTAGATAAATTATTCAATTCCTTCTCCTTGCCTTTAGATATCATCCTCATATCTTAGTCCGAATTGCCTATTTAGTTCCTAATTCGCCTAAGAATTATTATTATTTTTATAAAATTTCTGATTATGTTACCGATGTATGAACCTCGAGTTAGTTCGATTCAAGTTTTTCCTCAAAGGCTTGAGTACATATGAAATAGATACTAGGATATTTGTATTTCTGTCTTCAGTTATTCCTCCCTGTTAAATCTTTTATGTTAAAGGGTTGTGAACGATAGACAAATACCTACGCTCTATTTCATAGTCAACATGTTTGAATCTCTAGAAGCTCATGAATTCTTATAGATATAGTTAAAGAAATGTTAGTTAACTCATAGTGGCTAGACAGCAGCGCACTGTCGCCAATTACCTGAGAGTGGAGAGTGTGGGTTCCCTGCAGCCGGCAGCGCACTGGCAAGGCACAACCCATAGAATTGAAATCATTACGAAAAATCATAGTCTATGGAACATTACAGAAACTATGTTCTCGTTGACTTCTTTAGGTCTTAGATACCCTTGTGTCAATATAGGTAGAGTGTCTGATGGCCTATCACATTTTGAATCAAGAAACCAAGGGTTTACCACAGCCAGAGTATACGGGCGTGGCGTAATCTGCGGTGAAATGATTTCAAACATGATTACAAGTTGGGATACAATAGAGGGTAGGACAATGCTATGTATGATCCATAAGATCCAAAGCCAATGTTAGTGAAAGTTTGTAAATTAGCATGTCTCCCGACCTAGCATTCCGTAGTCCTTGTGACTTATTAACGAGGTAATTGACTGACACTAATAGGTTTACCTGGAATATGGAATTTAGAAGTCCATTACCCATTGGTTAACCAAGGTCTTATGAATAAGAAGATAGTGGGAAGACTGTATAGGCAAGAACACCGGGTAAGGTTGATTCTCACAAAACTCGAACTACTTGTGCCTTCTTTCGAAAATCTCGCATAATTGTATTCAACTATCTTAACAAACGCTGATGTTACAGCTTAGTTTTGCAAGCTCACTCTGTTCTCGAGCTTGATTTGAGGCATATGTTTACTGGGGACGCCTACTAACTTATTGTCTAATCAGAATCAGTGTATTATGGTCTGATCAACCATGATACATTTGGTTCGCTTTTCTTCTAATTACCCAACGTGGATGGAGATGTAGATATCTCTAGGATCTCCTTCATGACTGCTTAACAATTCCTCTTGAATTATACATTCACCCTTGAATCACGTAATTGTATTCGACGACATCTTTCTTGAACTCTTTATTATTTTTGTCTTTCACTGACTTAGAAAGACGAAATCTCGTATTTGGTAGAGAGATACAGAGTATCCTCCATGGCTATGGTAGTCTTATACACAAGTGTAGTTATCATCGGCCAGCCAGGTGACTAGAACCTCGCCTTAAGTTACTCGTCCTCTCTGCGACCCTAAACCTACTACCTTGATCTTCTAGTCATTGGAGTCCGAGAATGATTAGGACCTTCCCCTTGACCAAATGCCAACCTAGGAGACTACTTATCCTCCAGAGACCAAATGTTGTGAGCCTCTAATCTTTTCTTTGAAGCTTGCTTCAACTAGAACCCTTGTGACGATAGTCTGGCAGGTTTGACCCCAATAGAAATTTACGATCCAGTCGTTAGAAATCTTTTCATATGACGTGCCTTAGAGTTGGTTATCCCGTCGACAACTCATGGATACTGTGGGCGAGTAGGTCATTCTATTTTAACGACCCTGTGTCATTACACACGTACTCGTTTCCCATTTATTGAGGAACGACCCTTGACTTGACTTATATCTACCGGTTACCGTTATGCTGTGCCTCATTCTTTATTAACAAGAGTCGAGGTACAGTATCCGGACTTTAAAATTCCTCTAACCTCATCATTCCTAAAACCCATATCCTAGTCTCTAAGGTGGGTAGACTGTAAGCCTTCTAACTTTTTGAGATATACGAAGATTACCGATTGATTAGGATAATTCCCATTAGGATGATAATTAATGCCCATGGACTCCCACTTTCCCTTTAGATCATGTTGTGTTTTCGACCGTGTCATCAATACTCGGAGCACGAGACCAACTATTATCTTCCAACAAATTTCACATGTAAAATCTAGACGAGTCCACCTTCATCTAGGTATATCATGTCCCACTCAAACCCGTCCCTTTGTACTCTATTTTTATGGTACGACTTTCAGGTCTAAAGGACTAGCTATAACCTTTACCATAGTTCGGTATACTTTCCGACTTCCATTAAAACCTCAACCTCGACTCAATTCATCCGACCTAATATATGGTTGCGATCGACTCAAGGCCCACTACGCGCATGTCACTAATGTGCCACTCAATTGTGTCTTCTTGTGCCACTTAAACACAAAAGTCACTGAAGACGCATTATTGGGCTTTAGAGGCCTAGTTAACCATTCTGACTGCCCAACTAATTTAACTACTTGGGTTGCAATCTATTCTAGGTTACCCTAACCTAGTAGAAATAGTTTATCTTGGGATCTTGTTCAGTTCATATAGATTGAGATCCTAGGGTCATCCAACCAACGAGTGATATCCAAATAGGAAACCCATTAAGGCCCAGTAAAACCCCTCCAGACAAACCCCATAGTTGATCTATAAAACCGAACTATTTGAAATAGGTCCCCATACCTATCATGTAGTCTCCACCCCGTATAATGTGATGTCCTTCGTAACCATTATGCCATTTACTTGGACGTCGTGATACAATCCTGTATTACATTCGTATCCCTTGCTCGTGTGTTTAAATAACCACGGGAAAGATCACAACCTTGAATTCTCAAAATTCCATTCTATTATAGAACCTTGTTTAGAATTTCGAGAATGGGACTTCTGTATTACACGGATTGCAAGCCCCTCTAAGAAACAAAGGGTTCTTGATTTAGCAAGTGACTGGATTATAGTAACCCAATCTAAGCAAATAAGACAATGGTTCATAAACTTACTTCCTATCTGCATCATTGGATACTCTCTACCGCACTAGAAATTTTATTTTTACTCTCGATTGTCCTTCCTTATTTCTTCTGTCCTTCCTATTTCGGAGCGACGAATGGTCATGTTTATAGGAATTTACCAATATTTCTTAACTACCTGTGTAAGTTTGTTGTTTGTTAAAATTATGGTTTGCTTGATAGATAGGAGAGGTTTATAGGTGCCACATACAGTAGATATTTATTTATAGCAGTTATAGCAATTGGTCGGAGGATTATATTGTTGTAGGGACACACCTTTGAGGGAGTAGTGTGACTAAAGTTGGATAGAAGTCCTCGGAGTTTCGTAGTTACAAAATGGCTAGGAGGAGGATATAAACTGTTTTGAGGAATTAAAAATTCGAGGAGATTAAGGTAATGGTATTTTTCTTTTCGAATTTAAGAAATAGTTACGAATTAGATTTTCGAGGACAAAATTAGTTTAAGGTGGGTAGATTTGTAACCCCTCTTCCCGGAATTTTGATAATATATTTTATTCATTTATTTATTTAAATTAAATGGTGATTTTGGAGTTTTTATAAATAATTATTTAGTTAATTTTACGGTTGATGATTTTAGCCATAGTGGAGTTTTGAAGTACAAGATGACTAGGAATCATGGCATGGATAATGCAACGGCGTGCTTAGACTAGTGTATTAGCCCTGATAGGGAAGGCCGAGCTATAGTAATGTCCTAACCAGAAAAATCAGGCCAAATTGTGACTTAACTCTTATCGAAGATTTATTTATTTATTATTTATATTATTGAGTTTTAGGGAACCCGGTTGTACCGAACTAGCCAGACCCGACCCGGACCAAATCCAAGCCCATGTAGTCAGGCGGCACGTCCAATGACAGTCGTGTTGATGGAATTTAGTATGAGGATGTTGTATTTTTGGTTTTAATGGTTTAATAATTATTCCTAAGTAATTATAATTTAAAATATTATGAATATTAATATTAGTTGGCAGTCAATGACATTTTATATAAAAGGGGTTTGGTGCATCTTGGGATTATTAGGCTGCGCTTAATGGTATATATACACCAGTACTGCTTTATTGAATTTCGTACATTTATTGTTATTTTATTCGAGGTTATATATATATATAATATTATTTTATTGTTATGGGTTGTCGAATAATGTTATATACCTATATATATATTCATATTTATATAAATAAGCTCTAGACTGATAATAGATATATATATATATATATGTGGAAGTATTTATAGGAAATGTATGCAGTAGGCCAAATAGAAATATATATATATATATATATATATATATATATATATATATATATATATATATATATATATATATATATATATATATATATATATTTATAGAAATGTATATATGTATCATATATATAGATATAATTATATAGAAATATATATATTGAAATGTAGAAATAAGTGTTTATAAGTATATATTAAATATATATGTATATATAAGTGCACTATATAAATGTGTGTAAATTGTATATATATTTAGATATATTATACATATATGTATGTTTGTATGTATATATATAATATATTATGTGTAGATATATATGTATGAATACATATATGTATACATGATAGTTAATGGAAAGGAGATTCCAACCAAGCCAAGCTTGGTCCAACCCAGCCCGGGCTCGGCCCATCTAAACCAGACCAGAGACCCAGCCGAGCACAGGCTCCAGTCTCAGTATGAACCCGACCCCCTGTGGACTTTGCAGCGTACATATAACTGCATGTACTCGAGAGACAAACGTAGCAAAACCTAGAATTCCTCGACGTCGCCACCCACACAGAGCGCGCGCCCCAACCCCCGACCTGGGCGTCGCTCGTCGTCGGCCAGAGCGCCGCCGGCCCGCCGGACCAGCGCGCGCGCGCCGGGACAGCGCGAAACAGTACGGATCAAACCAGCGACAGCAGCAGACTATTGGCGGCGAGAGCGACTTCGTCGTGGGTTCTCGTCGCGCACACTCGATCGTTTTACGATCCATCAACTTTGGTACGATCCCAACATGACCCCCTCCAAGTCTGTTCTTTTACCTCGTAGATAGAGTCCCTCGATCGCTCGTAAGATCGATCCAAAGTCGATCGAAAACCTGCTTAAAGCAGGATACGAAACAGCCCCAACACCCAGTCTAGAAGCCGATTTCTGGATAACAGATTATCGAACATAAAAATCTAATTGAAGACAATCCTAGACAACTTATAGGGATACAAATCCCTTTTTGTAGAATCGGATTTCGTCGACTGTGCGTCGAGAAATCGGATTCCCAATTTGGCGAAAAACCTGTTTTCGAAAACTAGAAATTATCCCACACGACGTGCGTCCCGCCAATCCAGGCGACGTGGTCGCGTACCGAAAGGATCGAAAGCTGCGTATCGGCTTCGTGGTCGTGTGGGCTTTGACGGAATTCAAATTGGTCACGTGTGCGCGACGAATTTGATGCGTATCCGTCGAAATTCACCGTATCGTGCACGTTGCAAATTCTCCAATTACTTTGTGCACGTTCATCATATCGAGACGAAACTTGTGCCAATAGGACCGTATCATTTTTCTAGTCCTGTATGCCAAGTTTGGTCCGATTCTGAGACAGTTGATAAAATCACCGTTTTGCGGGCCCCACGGTCCTACTCAACGGGCGATTTTGTGCACGGCCCCCCGGAATCCAACTCTGGACATACGGTTGGGTTCATATCGGAAAACTGGATCCGTAGACATGTAGTTTAATGACTTTAGAGACCGTTGACTCTGGCACGCTTTTCGGTGCAAAGCGGATCTAACGGCGGATATCGTTTTTGTTCGAAATTACCGTTTTGCCCCTGTGTCCAGAATTGAACTTAAGGACAGGCAATCCTAGCTAATTGGACTATTCTGAGATCATTGGTATTGTCTATTTCAGCATCCGAGGACTGTTGTACGGGTTTTGACTATTGGGGGCATATTGAGTGATTTGGATCATCGGTTTCACCAGCACAGGACCACAGGCGAGTACAGTTTATTGTCTGCATTTTGATATTGATCTTTACTATATTTCATTGATTAGTCATTAGTTATGTGATTATTTTCTATTATAAATTATTGAGTCGAAAAAGAGAAGTACGAAGGATGTGTGATCTGACCTTAGACCGTGTAGACCGTGTTGCATTTATTTCTTGTAGACAGTGTGGACAGTTATTTATTTATTGTAAAGTAGACCGTGTAGACAGTAATTTATTTATTGCATTTAAACTGTGTAGTTCATGATTATTATTCTGTAGACAATGTTTCTTTACTGCAATATTTTCTGTAGACCGTGTAACTGTAGACCGTGTAACTGTAGACCGTGTAACTTTAGACCGTGTAGACCGTGTCACATAATTGTCCCGAGATCGATCACATATCAAAGGTACTTCTAACAGTTGGGGGAAGTCTGTTGTGTCTATTTATTTACTATTGGTTTTCTGTATTTCCTGTTTATTTTCAAAACTCATAATTGATGTCTAACCTTTGTTTTATAGTCATCTTCTTTATTTGAAATTGCATTCAGTGAATTGTGCTCGTTCCATTCCTGACTGGAAACCAACATTTTCAGGTTAGCCGTGGATTCACTTAGCTTGGGGAGAGATGGGAATACTTGCAGTCAAAAGCCTAGAGACTAGTTAGATAGTGGAGTTGTAGTTATTCTTTTATATGTACAAGTTTATATTTTTCTGCAAAATATAAAACTTATGGTCATTGTAAATTAAATTAATTTTATGAATGAGCATTATTTGTGATTTTGGATCTTCATGGCCGTGACAGCGTACTACCGCCGATACTGCGGCGTAGGCTGGCTTGGACACGTCTCGTATCCGTTTAAAAAAAAAAAACGGGTGCGGGTCGTGACAAGATGCCCAAGAACCCAAGATTTCTTAGTTGGTAAATCCTAAATAGGATAGTATCTAGCTACCCTAAGGAGCCTAGGCTAGTATCCTGAGATCTAGAGGGGTTTTCTTTGTAATGGACAAGGTATTGGTATTTACCTTGTGAAGGTTAAATGTAGGTAATGGGGTATTATTAAGATATTGAGTTTGACTTCTAAGATGGGCTTAGAAATAGGTTGTCTTGGTAGGTAATGACTAGTTGAGGGTAGTTTAGACTAGTCTTGACCTCCGTTGACCAAGGGTTGACTTTTTGACCGAAAGTCAACTTCAAGTCAACACTTGACTTAGAATTGACCCAGAACCAAACCAGAGTTGTCCAGTTGACTGAAAGTCAACTGTTAGTCAATATTTAACCAGTTTGACCTAGGGTTGACCCAGGGTTGACTCAGTGTTGACCAGAGTTGACCAGAGTTGACTTTTTAACCAAAAGTCAACTGTAAGTCAACCCTTGACACAGATTAACCTAGTTTGACTTGGATTGACTTCCTGTGACCTAGTTTGACCTTAGTTGTCCTAGTGTGACTCAGTATGACCTAGTATGACCTAGTTTAGCTTGGTGTGACTTAGTTTGACCTAGTTTTGACTTAGACTTGCATATCATGACTAGATTAGCTTTCCTTTCATTATTAAACCCTGTTTGGACTCATGGTATCTCATCTTTTGGTCTGTGATATATCTGAGCACCTGTTCACCTTATCAGCTCAGGACCACAGGCGAGTACATTCATTGATAGTTTTCATTGTCTTGATATCTGCTATATCCGATTCAGTTGTAGTGTCTTACTTGATTTTCAGACACGATAGTTCACGGACTAGTATATGTCGGATCCTGTCATGAGATGTTGTTCCCGGGTTATTTGGTATATTGGTACAAGACTCGACTTGTTACTTGTACTTGTACTTGTATAGACATGGACTTGGGAGTGGGCTGATCACCTGCTTTTGAGTCCCGTGTCATGATGTGTTATGTCCGGATCCTTTATACTATTCGGGGGATAGGGAATTATTAGTGGTTGTGTGATCAAATCCCTACTTGTTTTTCACACTTGTACTTGATACTTGTTCATAGCTATACCCTCGCCTCACGACGGATAAAGCCTTACCCTACTTGTTCATAACTTTTCATGGTGACCGGCCTTATTCTTCACACTTGTACTGGTCACTTGTTTATAGCCGGTCGGATGGAAAGCCTGAGCATATTTTTTCCAAGCCGATCACATAACGCACTAATAATTCAAGGCACCTTTTATATTTATTATCGTAGAAGGCTAAGTTCTGTTCGGGAGAAGGGTTACAACTCCGGTCCTTGTTTGGTTTAAGGATTGTAACTCGGCTTCCGGATAGTTCCCAAGTCATCCTATATATATATTGTCGTCCTATTCAGTACTCACATCTTGATATATATTTTCTGTTGATTATGTCTTGTATTTCATTATACTGTCTCTTATAGAATTTGTCAATTCATATGGAACTGCTGTTAGTGTTTGTACTTGCTCATTTTCCTGACAGGATACCGTTGATATATTACAGATAATTCTGAGGCAGATTGTCCGACCTATTATGGGGTCGAGTTAGATGGAGTTGACCAGGACCGTGGCTTGATAGTAGAGCCACTAGACTTTGCACTCCCAGAGTAGTTAGTTTAGTTAGGTTTGACTGGACTGCAATCCAGCTAGTACTTTCAGATTGTAGTATTTTATAATATATTCTGTGACTTAATGTTTTGTATATCTTTGGGCTTGTGTGAATCTTGAACTTATTTCCTATTTTCATCTATCATATTTCCTTCCCATGCTATCTACCTTAGTTTTATTTTGTGATTGAGACTGTATTGCTATGTCACCTCCATTCGGAGTGTATATACTGTACAGGTACCTTTATACTGTTTAGTCGTAGTATTTATAGACCTTATATACAGCGTTCTACCGCCGATTCTGTGGCGTAGGCTGGACGTAACCACGTGCTCGTGCCCCGGTCGTGATACATACAAATCATACATTTCAACCCATCTCGTGTTCCGACGGCATTATGTCCCAACACATCCGTATTGATGTACGACTCCCAACGGCTTAGACTTCTCGTACTTTTATTCAACGCGTTCCATTCATAAGTTATTCACATAGCCTAGTTCCGTAGTTACTTAGTCATTTCTTAGCTTTCGTGCACGAGGGCACGATTAGTGCCATAATCAGTGTTCTAGACTTATTGTTCAATGTTTTTGGAGTCGTGCACGTGGTGCACATCTCGATATTGCCTTTCAATGTTCTACCATCATCGCCCTACCGCGACCCGTACACTTGATGCACATCGCTTTAATTGTTCAATGTTCTATCTTAAGGTTCGACACATACGAAGACCCTTTACCATACGAGCCATGCTCGCTTACTTAATGGTAACTTACGCACGCATACAAGGATATATTTTATTAGACGTGAAGGAATATGGAGAGAGAGTCAAGAACCCGCCCACCTTAAGCCGATATGCCTTGTCGTTCTGCCGAGTTGATGCGGCTCGATTTCCATAGCTTTGTCGCATAGCTAACTCTCAGACTTAGCTATTCCTTTGAACTACTCGGTTGATTTGGCCTATCGTGCCCATTCCACACTCTGTTGTAAGGCGACGATTTGGTTTCGCGGACACTTTACTGAATAAGGCAAAATGTCGACCTCTTATCGTCCAGCGTGAAAGCATAGCCTGCACACCAGATCAACTGAAATCAGCACTTGCTCAAACGGGACTTATCCTTTGCCTCGATTCGATTAAAAGATTTCATTGACTCAAAGCTTTCCCTTGGCCAACGTAACTCTTGCATCGATACTTCATCGGGTCAACAAAACTCTTCGAGTCAATGAATCATCATAATGCACCGTCCGGAGCGGGGCATTACAGGGGTCGCTGGGGGAGGCGGGGGCCGGTGGTGGTGGGGGTGGGGGTCGTTGGAGGGGGGTTTCGGGTCGTGGTGGCAGGGGGCGGTGGGGGCCGATGATGGTGGGGGTGGGGGTCGCTGGGAGGGTTTCGGGTCGGGGAGGTGGGGGGCGGCCGGTTTCAGGTCGGCAGGGGACGGCGGGTTTCGGGTCGACGGTGGGGATGGCGGTCGGCGGTGGTGGGGGTGGGGGTTAGGGTGGGGGTGGGGTGGGGGTCGCGGTGGTGGGGATGGCGGTCGACGGTGGTGGGGGTGGGGGTTGGGGGCCGTGGCCGCACACACACACACACACACACACACACACACACACACACACACACACACACACACACACACACACACACACACACACCGAAATCCCTTAGTATATAAATTAGTATATATATATATATATATATAAACTTAGTATCAAGGTTCAAAGTATCGGTATCAGAATCGGTATCGGACTATTCCTATGTGTATTGGTATCGACGATATCGGTAGTATCGGCAGTTTCGGATCGGAGTATCGTAGAAGGATATATATATATATATATATATATATATATATATATATATATATATATATATAAGATATCTTAGTAGTGGCTAGGTAAGTGTTGAAAATTAAATTTACTTATGCCAAGTCTTTTGGGCCTATCAGATTTATAGATTTTTTCGAAAATCTAGTATAATGTTGATTACCTCAAAAGGCTTGCATAAGTCAGAGTGTATAGAGTGTATATCGTAGGCGGATGATTGTCACCATGAATCTTATGGCTTCTTCTACCAGAGCATAGTATAAAACCAAACGTATGAAGCAGAGCTTCATATTCACAATATTAGAAGGAAAAAACTTGCGATGGGTGATAGGGCGAGCCAGAATCCTTGTGATAGGTCATGTTTTCGGTCAGAATTATAGTGAAGCCCGACCCCACTATGAAGAAAGACGTTCACTACTTAAAATATCGAATCAGAAGCAGGGAAGTAGAGGAGGGGTCAGAGAGGGGGCCTTCTTGAGAAGCAGGAGAAGTAGAGCAACGAAGTATCGATATCGGACTATTTCTATGAGTATCGGTATTGATCGTTTAGGAGGCGTCTATGCGGTGTCTAGGCGGTAGGCGGACTCTCTCCGTCGTGCACCCGTCTACTGCCATTTAGAACCTTGCCGATACTGCGAACCTTGGTATAGAGTGAGTATCCTAGAAGGATATATATAAGATATCTTAGTAGTAGCTAGGTAAGTGTTGAAAATTAAATTTACTCATGCCAAGTCTTTTGGACCTATCAGAGTTATAGATTTTTTCAGAAATCTAGTATAATGTTGATTACCTCAAAAGACTTGCATAAGTAAGAGTGTATAGAGTGTATATCGTAGATGGATGAGTGTCACCATGAATCTCATGGCTTCTTCTACCAGAGCATAATATAAAATCAAACGTGTGAAGCAGAGCTTCACATTCACAATATTAGAAGGAAAAAATTTGCGATGGGTGGTAGGGCGAGCCAGAATCCTTGTGATAGGTCCTATTCCCAGTCAAAAATATAGTAAAATCATCATTCCCATTCTTCCCCCGACCCCACTAAGAAGAAAGGCATTCACTTCTTAAAATATCGAATGATAAGCAGGGAAGTAGAGGGGGGTCAGAGAGGGGGCCTTCTTGAGAAGCAGGGGAAGTAGAGCGATGAAGTATCGGTATCGAACTATTACTATGAGTATCGGTATTGATCATTTAGGCAGTGTCTAGGCGGTAAGCAGACTCTCTCCGTCGCGCACCCGACTATCGCCGTTTAGAACCTTGCCGATACAATGAACCTTAGTATAAAGTGAGTATCCTAGAAGGATATTTATAAGATATCTTAGTAGTAGCTAGGTAAGTGTTGAAAATTAAATTTACTTATGTCAAGTCTTTTGGGCCTATCAGAGTTATAGATTTTTTTCGAAAATCTAGTATAATGCTGATTAACTCAAAAGGCTTGCATAAGTAAGAGTGTATATCGTAGGCGGATGAGTGTATACAGTGAGCCTCTCTAATCCCCTTCTTCTCATTCGAGTCATGAGGCATCATATTCCGTATCATATGATATACATCTCAACCAAAGCGTGGAGAAGTGTGAAAATATTTATATTAACCAAGGATCAGTATTGGAATCAATATCACCACAAAACAGGGGAAGTAGAGCGACGAAGTAGAGGGGGGTCAGAAAGGGGGCCTTCTTGAGAGAGTCAAATGAGAAGGTTAATATTAATATTAATATTTTCACACTTCTCTACTCTTTGGTTGAGATGGATATCATATGATGCGGAATAGAAGGCTGAGAGAGTCGAATGAGAAGCAGAAAAGTAGAAGGGGGTCAGAGAGGGGGCCTTCTTGAGAAGCAGGAGAAGTAGAGCGACGAAGTAGAGGGGGGTCGGTATCGGACTATATTTTTAATTACAATTCTGTTTACTTTATCTTACGATACAGATTTTCATATCCAATCTGCGATAGATCGTTACTTCGTTGATCGTGCCATATGGTAATTGTCGTAATAGACGTTACAAAGAAGTGGTGACTGTGAGAGATCATTTGACCCGTAAGAGTTTCTTACGTGATTACGGCCTATGGTCATTGCAAGGTGAACTATATGCGAAAAGACAGGATATGGTGTACGATGCAGATACTCTTCTATATCCTGGTTGTGAGACTCATTCCGTATTGTCAGGCTATGTCGTTAATGGCTTCAAGTTTAAGGCAAGACTGCTGAGGGTCATTCACCGTTGGAGGTTGAAGTATCCTAAGAGGTTGAAGTATCCGAAGAGAAAAACGAAATAGATGAAAGCGAAGATGAGGAGGAAGAGGAAGATGAGGACGCGGAGGACGTCTAATACTGTCATTTCCATAAAACAATGAATCTTTCACATTACACGTCTAATATTGTCATTTTGTTTAATCCCTAATTAATCTCCATATTTCTATTAATCTTACCAGATGGCACCTATGACCCGAGAACGTCGCTTGAGAGAGACACAGATGGCTGCTGAGGAGATAGTGATACCTCCTTCTGCTGAGGAGGTAGTGCCACCTCCTGCTACTAAGTCGGTAGTGGTACCTACTGCTGAGGAGGTAGTGCCACCTCCTGCTGCTAAGTCGGTAGAGATTTCTAAAGCCGAGATAGCTGTGAAGGAGGAGGTGGCACCAGAGGACAGTTACACCGGGAGTTCCAGTCATCCATCTTCTCTGGATATTGATCTTGCTGGCGTGGATCCTACTTATGCGCAGTGGCTGAGGAGGGAGATCTCTCTGCACGTACGTAGAGAATAATAGATATATATATGATATGATTTTTGATCGGATTTGTTTCCGGTAGACTTATTTATGGATTTTACTTGGATGGTTTTACAACTCTTGATGTTTTTTTTAGACATGGTTATTTTATAGACTTGGATATTTTTGGATGATATTACCTAGACTTTTATTATATAGAAATTCAACGGAGGGTTGCTCCGGGTCTCATTGATGTTTGTTGGTTTATGTGATGTATTTGTGATAGATATTTGTATATTGGTATGTGATGTATATTGATTTGTTGGTTCATTGATGTATGTTGGTTTGTGTGATGTATTTGTGATAGATATTTGTATCTTGGTGTGTGAGGCATATTGATTTGTGGGTTTGTGTGAGGTGTAATGCATATTGTAATGTTTCGATGTTTCAGATGTTGTACGAACAGGAAATGCTGTGTTTTATGTAATTTTTTTCAAAAATTTTCCAGTTAGCAATGGACTTGCGACTACCGAGCGACAAAAAGTGACGGCTGAACGACGGAATAATCCGTCGTTAACTGGAGAATTACTAATTAGCGACGGATGTCGTCGGATTAGCGACGGATTATCCGTCGACAAGGTTCTGGAAATATAAAGATTTCCAGAACCTAAGCGACGGATATTCCGTTGCTACATCGTCGTTCTTCTGTCGAGTATTAGCGACGGCTAGCGACAAATTCGCGTAAGATTTTCTGTATCAGAAACTCTCTGATACGTAGTTACCGACATATTACCGACGGACCTGTCCGTCACTAAAATGTAGTATCAAAAACTTTCCGATAATTGATTTGACGAAAATCCGTCGGCTAGCCGTCGCTAAATGTACGATCCTTGATGACGGCAATCCGTCGCTATGCAGTCGAATGGCGAAAGCTTAGCGATGGACTTTGTTTAGCGACGGACTATTTCCCGACGGATTTTTCAGCCAAATTTCGTCGGTTAGCCGTCGCTAAGTCGATTTACCAACGGATTAGCGACGGATATGGCCATCGCAAATTCGATGTATTTTAGTAGTGATCATCTGAATCATATTGAATTTTATATATAATTTTAGGATATCGTTATTGGTACTCCTAAAATATTATCATGCATTCATTTGTAATTTTCTATCATTCAAATTGTAAATATGTACCTGTATTAACATTATTGGCACTCCTTGTTGGTGTTTTTGCCTTTAGTCTAGAAAAAATAATCCCACATCGGCTACACCAAATGATGAGTATCTCAATATAATGCATTGGTTATGTTGAGGTACGCACATGAGGTATGGGAGGGCACAAGTGGGTGCCATATGGGAGTATATTTCTAGAAGGAAAAATGATTAATTCCAACAAGGATGCAAGTTGATTTTTGTCGTTCGGACTCGAACTCAGACAGGGTCTCCAGGATGCCTCGTGCACGCACGGGTGTGTGTTCGGAGGGTAGACATGGACTGGCACTCGACTATGCTGATTGTGGGATGATGTAAAATATCAAACTCTATTTTAGAGTATTGGTATTTTAGTCCCACATCGGATAGGGGAAATGGTAAAATCTTACTCCACTCTATAAATAGAGCCCCCTGGCCTCCTTTCTATGATGCACCAAAGAAGGGAGTTAAGGGAGTCCGTGAAGTCCAGGGAGCCCGTTCAAGTCATAAAAAGTTGACTAACAAGCGTTCCAAAAGTTCTTTAAACACTTGCTGGTTCTTGGAAGCAGATCGTACAAAGGCAAATCTTTCTTTGAGCAACGGTGATGTGCATCACCCCAGCAAAGTTGTTTTTTATCTTTCTTCTTTATGTCTCTTCTTTACTTATAACTTTCTATCCCATTTAAGAGGAAGAACAGGATCTTCTCTGATCTAATCAGAGGCCTTTAGTAGGCTGGGATCTTCTCTGATTTAATCAGAGACCTTTGTGGGCTTTCGTCGCGGCTGCTACGAAATTTATTTGTGCTTTACTCGAAGTGTTACATTTGATTTCATCTCTCTGAATCCTTCGGGATCTCAGTTGTGCACCTTCTTCGAAGTGTTGCCAAAATCCGTTCTTCCATCTAAGATCTGTTTCGAAAATAACAATCTCAAAGCAAAATTAGATCTGATGGAGAACAACCGTACAAACCTTCTTGACACAAGTTTTAACAAACTTGAAAAGTTTGACGGGGAGCATTACAACGTTTGTAAGAGAAAGGTCAGCCTAAATCCCCAACTCGTGAGCGTCGACTACGTGTTGACAGATCTTGAGCCTTTAATTCTAGAAGGTGAAAATGCTCGAAGGGTCGTCGAGGCCACTGCTCTGCAATCCAAGTGGAGGAGAGATAACAACATTTGCAAGTTCTTTATCTTGAACTATATGGAGGACTCCCTGGCAGAGTCATACAGCAAGACGGTACATGCCAATGACGTCTAAAAATCTGTTGAGAATCTCTATAAGGCGGATGACGGCATGCTGTTGGTTGACGCCTTCGTCTTCGGGGGTATTGTCGCCAAGCTCCTACCTGAGGGAAGCAAATTTATCATGGAAATACACCACAAGAAGATGGAGGTGGATCTTAAACGCCTCTTGCACTGGGTTCATGTTAAAACGATCGATCTAAGGACTCTTACTAGCTGAAGGTGAAGTCAGCTCAATTTAAGCCAAAGCCTAAGGACGATAGAGCTTGCTTCAACTGTGGCAAGAAGGGCCACTTCAAGAAAGATTGCAAGGCCAAGCCCAAACCAAAATACCAGGTATGGCTAAACTTGATTGGTTTGATTACTTAACTTGGTTGCTATTGTTGCACAGGTTGAGTTATCTAGCGAGGTTGCTAACTAGTAGTCGGGCACTAGTGCATCTGACCATGTTTGCTCTCGAAGGAGCTGTTCACCAAGGATAAGCCTTGTTATAATAAAGGTTTCGATGGCGAATGTATATCTAGTAGAAGATCTGAAGATCGAGACAGTGGTTATGGACCACTGGCAAGGACATTGGAATACATGTTGCACGTACCAGAGATTTCCGAATATCTGATCTCAGGAAGTCTATTGTCTGATACAGAATTAAAGATGGACATTCGTACTAGCCAAATGGTGTTTCCTTGGCGAAGAACATACCTCGAGAAGATGTTTGGTACTGAAGGGATGTTCGTGTAATGCCTCGCTCCGTACAGTACATTACGATGAGTCGTTGACTCGAAGAGTTGCGTTGACTCGATGAAGTATCGATTCAATGTCGATACAAGAGTTACGTTGGCCCGAATGAAACCTTTGAGTCGATTCGAATCTATAAATTGAAGCGATACAAGGCATAAGTCTAATTCGAGAAATATTAACTTTAGTTGATTTCGTGTGCAGGCTACGCTTTTACGTTGAATCATAAGAGGTCGACTTTTTGCCTTATTTGCAACGGTGTCCGCAAAACCAAATCGTCGCCTTGCAATGAACTAAGATATGGGGATGGTAGGCCAAATCAGTTGAATAGTTCAACGGAATGGCTAAGTCAGGGGAGTTAGCCGTGCAACCAAGTTATGGAATCGAGTCGCATCGGCTCGGCGAAACGACAAGACGTGTCGACTTAAGGTGGACGGGTTCATGACTCTTCTCCCCTACTCCTTAACATCTAATAAAATGTACCCTAGTATGCGTATGTTGCTATCGAATTAATGAGCATGGCTCGAATTTAGTGAAGGTCTTAGTGTGTGTCGAACATTAAGATAGAATATTAAACATTGAACAATTGAGACGACGTGCATCAAATGTACAGGTTGCGATAGGACAAATTGATGGTAGAATATTGAAAGGCAATATCGAGATGTGCATTACGTGCACGACTCCGAGAACCGTAAATACTAGGCCTAGAACATTGATTATGGCATTAAGCGTATCCTTGCGTACAGAAGCTATACGAATGACTAAGTAAATGAAATGGACAAGTCGTGGTACAATGCTACGGAACCTGTCGTAATATTGAAAGATATACTTCGTGCATCTAAGTATGAGTTGTGGTACAGATGCCACGGAACTGCCGTTATATAAACAACTTATAAACGGAATGCGTTGAGTATAAGATCGGGAAATCTAAGCCATTGGGGCATCGTACATCAATATGGATGTGTTGGGGCATAATGCCGATAGGAACAAAGATAGGCGAACATGTTTGGTTGTATGAAACTCATGCATGTATTGCATGGTCAATGGACTCGAATGGCCCGTGCACGGGTACAGCTTCCCTCGAACGATTACTATCACGCCCCAACCCAGAATTACCCGAATCATCGTCCTCGCAGGGGGCATGATGCCGCACGAGCCTGGAGTTGCGCTCATGCAAGGCAAGATGACAAGTTCTCAAATGGTTATCTTTGAATTGATATTAGCAACGAAAGAAAAATAGAGTATACAAAATAATTCTCTTTATTGATATTCAAACTGAGATTACAAAGGCTTTCAATAGCCCAACTAAATTTGCCAGGTTGGCTACAACACTCAGGTTCTCTCTTGCCCATAAAGGATTTCACCATTCCATACATCATGCCTTCTATATCTCGACCGTATCAATCCTGTTGCAAGTCCGTGCGTCAATACGATCGCACGCTTCAGTACGCTTCGGCATTCCAAGCCTCTGTACGATTAAGCGAAGCTTCGCCGCATTGCCCCGAAGGATATGTGCGTTGAGTAAGCATAATTGTACCAACTCGAGTAAGCAAACGCTAGAGCTGTGATCGAAAAGATCGCCACGAGATAGTTAACTTGAAATAGATGTCGGACCTATGCGAATTGTAATATCGAGTAGTGACTCGATTTCGAGTGGTATATGTAATACCACTTGTGTGATAAGCACAGCGAAGCATCGTATTGTAAACGATAGGCTCAATTTTTGAGTGGTATATGCAATACGACTTAGCGATAGCTACGTTGAACAGTTTGGTGACTTACAATAGATTACGTCGAGACGATTATGTCGGTTACGATAAGTTTGTCCTCAACAAATAGAATAGTACCGAGACTCGAGTGGGAATGACTCGATAAAAGTCGATGCAAGTATGCTTCGATGAATTGAGTTGAACGATAATGCACGAAGTCGTATCCATGGATGATACGTCGGACAAGAATTCGTTGAGTGTAAGTCGAATGATAGGCTAAGCATAGCGAGGGAATGTTGCGTTGAGAAAATAGTTGACTCAGTCAGAATTGAGTTAATTTGGTGCGAAAACTGTTCGGAACGAGTTAAGTAGGTACAAAGTAATCGTGCAAAGGAATTTGAGTTAGCGCAAAGAGTCGATAGCATGATCTGGAAGTGCGAGTTACAAATACGAAAATGGGTATAAGGAACTGGAAATCATATCGCTTGATGGTGATAATTAGCTAGATACGACTGGATTGATCTTGATGTGTGCGAGACTTAATTCGTATTCAAGTTCGGATGATAACAATGACTGCAACGAATTGGAGCTTATGAGAGAGAAAGATGTTCAAGTTATACATATCGACGATGGTATTGAGGCGTATCAAAGATGATATGCAATAACTTGGGGATACTCTGATCGAATGAACAAAAATTATGTTGAGCATTATTGTCGGATGAATAAGATGCAAGTTAAGTTGATGTCGGTTTGGAAAATAACGGTGAATACAAAGAATGGAATTCAAGCGAAAGGAAGATAGTACGTGCCTAAAACGCAAAATAAGTTATGCAAGGGTGATGGCTATGTAAACATACTTGAGGATGTTGAAATGCGTCGAGAGAATTTAAGAATTGATCGATATATTACTTGGATGAAAATAAAAATATCTTGATTGTTTTGATGATAACCACAACGTTGACGTTCTTGTCTTGTACGAGTGCAACTCCAGCCTTGCACATGCGTCACGCCAAATTAGGACGATCATTCTGCGTGAGCGCTGGTATGGTGATTCATATCCATGGTCGAACTTGAAAGATGTGGCAAATTGAATTTGACTTGTGGTTTGATGCGAAGGTAAATTTAAGGATTGTTGCGATGACCAAAGAGTGTTTCGGATATTGACCGTAAGTAGATAGATCATACCCGAAGCAAAATAATATTGCTCGGTTAGCGATATTGTTAACGGTTGTGCATGGGTGATTCGAATAGTAATGGCGTATTAGTTGCGCGGGTGGATAGATAAATTTGGATTGATGAGTTATATTTGATTGGGTAAAGTCCTATAGGAATTGTCAAAAATTGATTTGGCTCTAAGATAGGATATAGCATGGTTCATAGTAACTGTCCCTCATTGATGATCTTCAATTATCGAGCGTAGCTTCGGGGCAGCTGACCCTAGAAGGCTTGATGTCACTCCCCGTTCCCGGAATATATAAAATTTTGATTTTTCTATATATGGTATCTGGCACCTGTATCTTGATTGTATGTATCATGTATTTGTAACTGGCCATGACATGAAACAATATCTCGTCGTGGATTAGTGTGCCACCCCTTGTCCTTGTCTGGTTGTAGGCGTGGTTTACTACTTTGATGATAAGATATCTGAACCATGTTATGGTTAGGATTTTATTTAAATGATCTAATTAGTTGTATCATGTAGCATTTAACATGTCATTAGTCATATGGTTTAGAGGATGCTTAAGATTAGGATTTCTTTGAGTCAACCCAACCCTTATATATATTCTCTTCCACACTCTCTCTCTCCTCATTCAATTTTTATTTTATTTTTTTTCCTCCAACCACCATTTAGGCAAGTACACCTTGTACCAAATAGAGAGATTCTTGCATTTTTCATTCTTGATTTTTTCCTTTGATATTATTTGTCTTTATTGTTCTTCTCTTCATTCTCTACAAGTTTAGTTCTTGAAGTTTTTGATTTTAATTGCTAATTTTGTGTAGATCTAAGTTTCTAAAACTAAGGTTTTATGGATTTTTATAGTTTTTATCTATCAAACTTGGTTGTTTTCGAAAACTAATGGTCCTATATTATAGAAAATCTTATTCCACCCAATTTTGACCTTTGAAAAATTAGATTTCGACTTATTTTGAGGAAGTTATGGCCAAAATAATATTTGAACATCTTCTATGTTCATCTATCCTGGTTCTAGCAGAGACGATAAATAGTACCACAGGATGAATAGTGCCGCAGGCTTGCATAGTACCGCATAGCTTGCATAGTGCCGCATGGAATGAATAGTGCCACATATTTATATAGTACCACAGGCTTGCATAGTACCGCATGGATGAATAGTACTGCAGGCTTGCATAGTGCCGTATGGATAAATAGTGTCGTAGGCTTGCATAGTGTCGCAAGCTTGCATAGTGTCGCATAGAATGAATAGTGCTACATGGAATGAATAGTGCCGTATGCTTATATAGTACCGCATGGAATGAATAGTGCCGCAGGATGAATAGTGCCATAGGCTTGCATAGTGTCGCATGGATGAATAGTATCGCATGGCTTGCATAGTGCCGCATAGTGCCTATTTGGCTATTTTTGGCTGTTTTATGTCCTATTTGGCGGATTTGTGGCCAGAATTTCTCCCAACTTCCAACATGAAAGTTGTAGATCTTTGCCTTGGCTTCAAGAATCTTTATGTCTCACTTTAACCAGAATTCATATATGACTTTTATGTCACAAGAGGTCCACGTGAATTTTTGACTTGACCATGTTCATGACCTGATTACATGTATATGTGCTGGTACCTGTTCTAAGTGTGTATTGAGATACAATATTAGTATGCACTACGGTATTATTTAATGAGTACACTGAGGTATGACTCTACGTGCTAAGTGATCATTCATGTTATATGTCAATACATGTGTACCTTCCAGCACAGTCATGGTAATGGGTTAGTAATGGTTTCGTAGTATAATGATTGTTGTTTGATACATTACACTAAGCATGGATCTAGATTTGGGACTCCTTGAGCCGATATGGATTCATACCTAGGGTACACGTACAATGATACGACATATAGGAGGATGACCATGTGACCACGATATGTAATTCTAAGATTAAGATAGGGTTAATCTAAGCAACTTAAATCGGTAGAAGCATTGAAAGAGAACAGAATCTCGAGATCGTACGTCACCAGCCACCCCAGGTCATGTCCTGACGTGTCGGGTTGGCCGCCATGGATACAGTTTTATCTGCCTATAATGGATGACTATATCCAACTCCTACGTGCTATGTGTTATATGTTTTAGCACCGTGGCCTTACGGGGGACCGGTTGTAATGCCCATATCTCGTATTACGTATTTAGAATACGTGTACGTATTTTGACCCGTATCGTATGTCTCCCTGCTTGATTTATTTTGGCATTTCATTGATGGATTTATCTTGGTTCGGTTCGGTTTGTTGGCTTGGTTCGGTTTTATTTGATTTTATGTGAACCAAACCACTCCCACCTACCACAACCCTCTTCATTAAATATCCCACTTCCCTTTCTCTCTCTTCATTAACTTTCTTCTTCCCCACCATTACTTCTCCATCCACCTGAGAGAGAGTGGAGAGCTTAGGCAAGTGCATCTTGCTTCATGGAGGAATTCCATTTTTATTGTTCCATTGTCTTCCTCATGTGTTTCTAACCCACTTTAGTACTTAGCATTTTTCATTTCTGTAGTTAATTTCTTGTATATCTAGCTTTGTGGTATTTTCGGTTTTCATAAATTTTGATCTATCAAACTTGTATATCTTTGCTAATTGATGGTCCCATGTTGTAGAGAATTTCATTTTATCCAAATTTGACCCATGGAAGTCAGGATTTGGGTTCCTATTGTAGTTTGGTGGAGCATGGAGGCCATGGTATTTTTTCATGGACATCTTCTCTGTGGGAAGCCATTATTTACATTTTTCATTAGCTGCATGCTTGCTTGCATTTTAGAGCCGTATGCATAAATTGCTTGCCTCATAGGCTTTTGCTCTTTTGTATTTGGCCGCATGCAAATATTTTGGCCACATTGGCCAATTATTTGTATTGAGCCGCATGGTAGTTGTTTTGCTTGCCGCATATAATGCATGGCTGGCTGCATGCATTCCTTTAACTGCTCTTGTATTCAATTATATAGTGGTAGTGCTTAGCCACATATGAGTAAATGGCATGCTGTATTTTTCCTTGCTTGGCCGAATGGCCTATAATACTTTGCCTGGCCTAGTGTTGCTTGGTTAATTATTTTTGCTTGGTTAATTATTTTGCATGGCTTAATGCATTAGTTATTTTGCATGGATTAAATACATTATTTTGCATGGCTTAATACATTAGTTGCTTGCATGGATTAAGCTTTATATTTGGTTGGCAAGCAAGCTTGCAGCAACGCTTGGCCGCATGAGAGTCAACTTATTGGCCGCATGCAAGCACTGCTTGCTAGGCCGCATATGCATTATTTACTTGGCCTTAGCATCCTGGCCGCATAAAGAACTTTGCATGCATGTATGGTTGGTACTTGCATTTGTATGCTAGCATTTTGTTGCTTGACTGCAACAACTAGCTTTAGGCCGCATGGCCTTATACACTTGCATGGCTTATTATATTATATGTAATACTTTGCATGGCTTTGATAGTTGGCCGAATGGCCATTTGTATTCCTTGCTGGCCGCATGGCCATTGTATTCCTTGCTGGCCGCATGTACAAATATTAGGTTGGCCGTATATGGTATTTGAGTTGGCCGCATGGCCCTTATTAGTTGTATACATTTGCATACAATTGCATGCTTGGGCTTTTGTTTTGCATGGCCATTAGCTTTTGTATTAAATTGCATGGCCCCTTTGCTTGCCTACAGTTGTTGGCCGCATGGCCTTAATTAGCATTAATTACGGGTCCCACTATATTTTTTGTCTTATTTGTCTTTACAATTATATTATTATGATTAAATAATGTGTGATTCTAGATTGCTTCCCTAAGCACGAATTGTTGGTGTAATGATTGGTAGTGACTTGCTGGCCGCATGTAATAATTTTCCTGAGCCGTATGAGTCCCCCACGGCCCTTGCTCCTGCTAATATTTAATTACCACATGAATGCTTGTGCCATATTAATTATTTCCTGACACGATGGTGACCCGTTATGGTACATTTTTGACAAATGACATGACTTGATAGTGACCCGTTGTGGTGCACTCCTGACAAGATAACTTGACATGCTATACATGACATGATAGTGGCCTGCCGTGGCGCACTCTTGACAAGTAAACCTGACATGATATTTCTCGAAATGCTCTTGCGACGGCTAACCTGACATGACAAGATTGAATAACCCGGACACCGTGGACGATTGTGCTTGTACAAATGAACCCGTTTTGTCTTGCATCATGTCTAGGATAGGGACCCCTGAGTACCATGGTCAGGGGTACCTACTGTAAATTTCTAAGGCTAATAACTAGAATAATCTAGTAGTCATGAAGAGATTTTCCCAACTACAGGCAATCCCGTTATCTGGGCGCCCCACTTGGGATCTGTAGCCTGCCGACGAGTAGGGCATATTTTTAGCACACTGTCATGTGTTGCACCCTTATTGTACTAATATTCGACCTGGATAACCTGGATGGTCTGCAGGGCTTGTGGCTGTGGGAGAATCTGGCTGTATTTTGCTAGTAACTAGGCCTGTGATAACCCTAGTTAGTTAAAGTATCAAGCCGTACTTATTGCTTGGCCGTGAGATGTTGGCTGGAGTTCCATCAGTCTAGTCTTGTCTTGATCCTATACAAGATTGTTACTTGACCTGATTTCTTATATTTATCTTGTCGATAAATGGTGGGAGAAGCCAAGTTCTGTTCAGACGAAGGGTTACAACTCCGGTCCTTGTTTGGTTTACGGGTTGTAACCTGGTTATCTGAATAGTCCCATGGTTATCTTATCGTATATCACCTGTCATATTTTTTCTTAATTACTGTATTTTATTATGTAATTATATTCTTGTGCTAATTTGCTGGTTTTAGTTTCTAAGTGAAGCCTCCTTTGTGGTACTTGCTCTTTCTGGGGTCTGACCCAGCTGATTTTGTATGGCCAAATACCGGAGTAGCTACCAAGGATCTACCGACTTTCCAGTCAGATGGTGACCACCAGGCGTAACCAGGGCAACGAGTGGATTTATTTTTGCTCTTCCACTCTATTGCAAAAATTTTATTTTGAGGCGTTTAGCCGGCGAGCACCTGTTAGCTCATATTGCATACCTTATTATTGTCTGCCTACGGGCTGTAACATGATTGACAGATCCTAGGGTTGATCATGTATGACTAAACTCTTGCTAGTCCTCACATTTTGTAACGACTAGCTTCATGATCAGCTGAATGTATAATGTTTGGGATGCCTCACTATTGTATATTTAGTGATCTTCCATCTTGTAACTTACTCGCTTGCTTGAGATTGAGACAATTAGGCTTGATATTGACCATAGGAGACTGATGGATTATAGTTAAACCCTCATATATCTAGACAGCCATGACCGTATAGTGGGGTGGATTCCATTTTATTATACGTAGCTGGCTATGTATGCCCCCGCTCTCCAGTATTCTGGTTCTGGGGCGTTACATGGTTTAAGTGGTGGCCCATGCAGGTCTTGTAAATCAAGATATGTGAGGGTTTACCGAATAGATGTCTCAATCAGTACTCTCCCTTGATCTCTGCTCGTATCCTCTTGATCCCTGTAATCTTGACCTAATCACAAGCTTGTAATCGTTGATCTGTCTTGGTCCTTCCTTATTGTTCCATATGTCGTCTTCTTCAGCGGCGTTGTACCTGGCCCTGCCAATCAGTAAGGCGGAGCATCTTCCGTGGACCAGCAGCAACCAGAAAATCAGGTCCAACACTCAGGAGAGCCTCCCGGATCATGCCTCCCGGAGATCCAGAACCTCCGGTGTAGCCAGCCCAGCCCGCAGGGCAGGATGATGGAGCCTTGGTGGGACTTATTAGGGAGTTGCTTGCATCGCAGGATCGTCGAGGAGATACAATGCACCAGACAGTATGGCAGATGCTCTGGACAGAGGTGGACACCATGGGAACAGTGCAGCGAACAGTTTCAAGTGCCTGAACCCTCCATTCTTCGATGGCAGTGAAGATGCTATCGCTGCTTGTGCGTGGCTCCAGGATACAGAAGTGATTTTGGAGGCAGCGAAGACTCCGGAAGACGAAAAGGTGGCCGTGGTGCGCCTGCAGTTACTGGATCTTGCCCGCAGCTGGTGGACGGCACAGGCCGTAGGATTAGTGGTACCTATTGCTTGGGCAGTATTTCGTGAGAGATTCCAGACCAAGTACTTCGATGCGGTGGCTCGGTACGATCTTCAGGCCAAGTTCAGCAATTTGAAGCAGATGGACAGGACGGTCGACGGATATGCGGCCGAGTTTTCCAGACTCCGTCGGTTTGCTCCCACCTTGGTGGCAACAGAGTATGATAGAGCCCAGCGATTCCAGCAGGGGCTCCACCTAGAGATTTTATTGGCGGTGGAGCAGTTTAAGCATCAGACTTTTGATGCAGTATTGAGAGCAGCCCGGAGGCATGAGGATACCTCCCACAGGATCGTGGACAGGACCGGGGGTCGGAAGCGATCTCACGGCCAGATGACCCAGTCGACAGCACCAGCCCCGGCAGTCCTGGCTTTGACAATTGGAACTCCGAGGCAGGCGGCCTCAGTGACGTCGGTCACGTCCCCTCAGCAACAGAAGCAGAAGCAGTCTTCCGCAATGGGCTATACTCATTATGGGAAGCTAGGACACGTTGTTTTGGAGTGTCACAAAGCACAGGGATTGTGTTTGGCTTGTGGAGCACCAGACCACAAGATAGGGTCCTATCCGAATAGGGCCAGTTCATCATCGGCCCAGACTAGTCCCTCGGTAAGGGGACCAGCACCAGCACTAGTGCAGCATCAGTACCAGCCTCCGAGGCCATTGCCGTCTCAGACTCAAGTATTCCAGCAGTAGAGACCCCAGCAATATGCCCTGGTCTAAGCTCAGATTCAGAACCGGCAGAAAAGTTTCTAGCAGGATATTTTTCCTCTTCCTCATGCCTTAAAATTATTGCTTGCATGATTAATTGATTGCTTAGTATAGCTTGTCATTGCAATCTCTAGCCGCTTGATTAAATTCCTAGGACGGAATTCTTTTAAGGTGGGTAGAGTTATAATGCCCATATCTCGTATTACGTATTTGGAATACGTGTACGTATTTTGACCCGTATTGCATGTCTCCCTGCTTGATTTATTTTGTCATTTCATTGATGGGTTTATCTTGGTTCGGTTCGGTTTATTGGCTTGGTTCGGTTTTGTTTGATTTTATGTGAACCAAACCACTCCCACCTACCACCACCCTCTTCATTAAATATCCCACTCCCCTTTCTCTCTCTTTATTAACTTTCTTCTTCCCCACCATTACTTCTCCATCCACCTGAGAGAGAGTGGAGAGCTTAGGCAAGTACATCTTGCTTCATGGAGGAAGTCCATTTTTATTGTTCCATTGTCTTCCTCATGTGTTTCTAACCCACTTTAGTACTTAGCATTTTTTATTTCTGTGGTTAATTTCTTGCAGATCTAGCTTTGTGGTATTTTCGGTTTCCATGAATTTTGATCTATCAAACTTGCATATCTTTGCTAGTTGATGGTCCCATGTTGTAGAGAATTTCATTTTGTCCAAATTTGACCCATGGAAGTCTGAATTTGGGTTCCTATTGTAGTTTGGTGGAGCATGGAGGCCATGGTATTTTTTTATGGACATCTTCTCTGTGGGAAGCCATTATTTGCATTTTTCATTAGCTGCATGCTTGCTTGAATTTTAGAGCCGCATGCATAAATTGCTTGCCTCATAGGCTTTTGCACTTTTACATTTGGCCGCATGCAAATATTTTGGCCGCATTGGCCAATTATTTGTATTGAGCCGCATGGTAGTTGTTTTGCTTGTCGCATATAATGCATGGCTGGCTGTATGCATTCCTTTAACTGCTCTTGCATTCAATTGTATAGTGGCAGTGCTTAGCCACATATGAGTAAATGGCATGTTGCATTTTTCCTTGCTTGACCGAATGGCCTATAATATTTGCCTGGCCTAGTGTTGCTTGGTTAATTATTTTTGCTTGGTTAATTATTTTGCATGGCTTAATGCATTAGTTATTTTGCATGGATTAAATACATTATTTTGCATGGCTTAATACATTAGTTGCTTGCATGGATTAAGCTTTATATTTGGTTGGCAAGCAAGCTTGCAGCAATGTTTGGCCGCATGAGAGTCAACTTATTGGCCGCATGCAAGCATTGCTTGCTAGGCCGCATATGCATTATTTGCTTGGCCTTAGCATCCTGGCCGCATAAAGAATTTTGCATGCATGCATGGATAGTACTTGCATTTGTATGCTAGCATTTTGTTGCTTGACTGCAACAACTAGCTTTAGGCCGCATGGCCTTATACACTTGCATGGCTTATTATATTATATGTAATACTTTGCATGGCTTTGATAGTTGGCCGAATGGCTATTTGTATTCCTTGCTGGCCGCATGTCCATTGTATTCCTTGCTGGCCGCATGTACAAATATTATGTTGGCCGCATATGGTATTAGAGTTGGCCGCATGGCCCTTATTAGTTGCATGCATTTGCATGCAATTGCATGCTTGGGCTTTTGTTTTGCATGGCCATTAGCTTTTGCATTAAATTGCATGGCTCCTTTGCTTGCCTACAGTTGCTGGCCGCATGGCCTTAATTAGCATTAATTACGGGTCCCACTATATTTTTTGTCTTATTTGTCTTTACAATTATATTATTATGATTAAATAATGTGTGATTCTATATTGCTTCCCTAAGCACGAATTGTTGGTGTAATGATTAGTAGTGACTTGCTGGCCGCATGTAATAATTTTCCTGAGCCACATGAGTCCCCCACGGCCCTTGCTCCTGCTAATATTTAATTACCACATGAATGCTTGTGCCATATTAATTATTTTCTGACACGATGGTGATCCGTTGTGGTGTATTTTTGACAAATGACATGACTTGATAGTGACCCGTCGTGGTGCACTCCTGACAAGATAACTTGACCTGATAACTTGATATACTATACATGACATGATAGTGGCCCGCCGTGGCGCACTCTTGACAAGTAAACCTGACATGATATTTCTCGAAATACTGTTGCGACGGCTAACCTGACATGACAAGATTGAATAACCCGGATATCGTGGACGATTGTTCTTGTACAAATGAACCCGTCTTGTCTTGCCTCATGTCTAGGCAGGGACCCCTGAGTACCACGGTCAGGGGTACCTACTGTAAATTTCTAAGGCTAATAACTAGAATAATCCAGTAGTCATGAAGAGATTTCCCCAGCTACAGGCAATCCTGTTATCTGGGCGCCCCACTTGGGATCTGTAGCCTGCCGACGAGTAGGACACATTTCCAGCACACTGTCATGTGTTGCACCCTTATTGTACTAATATTCGACTTGGATAACCTGGATGGTCTGCAGGGCTTGTGGCTGTGGGAGAATCTCGCTGCATCTTGCTAGTAACTAGGCCTGTGATAACCCTAGTTAGTTAAAGTATCAAGCCGTACTTATTGCTTGGCCGTGAGATGTTGGCTGGAGTTCCATCAGTCTAGTCTTGTCTTGATCCTATACAAGATTGTTACTTGACCTGATTTCTTATATTTATCTTGCGATAAATGGTGGAGAAGCCAAGTTCTGTTCAGACGAAGGGTTACAACCCCGGTCCTTGTTTGGTTTACGGGTTGTAACCTGGTTATCTGAATAGTCCCATGGTTATCTCATCGTATATCACCTGTCTATTTTTCCTTAATTACTGTCTTTTATTATGTAATTATATTCTTGTGCTAATTTGTTGGTTTTAGTTCCTAAGTGAAGCCTCCTTTGTGGTTGCTCTTTCTGGGGTCTAACCCGCTGGTTTTGTATGGCCCGATACCGGAGCAGCTCCCAAGGATCTACCGACTTTCCAGCCAGATGGTGACCACCAGGCGTAACCAGGAACGAGTGGGTTTATTTTTGCTCTTCCATTGTAAAAATTTATTTTGAGGCGTTTAGCCGACGAGCACCTGTTAGCTCGTATTGCATACCTTATTATTGTCTGCCTACGGGCTGTAACATGATTGACAGATCCTAGGATTGATCATGTATGACAAAACTCTTGCTAGTCCTCATATTTTGTAACGACTAGCTTCATGATCAGCTGAATGTGTAATGTTTGGGATGCATCACTATTGTATATTTAGTGATCTTACATCTTGTAACTTACTCGCTTGCTTGAGATTGATACAATTAGGCTTGATATTGACCATAGAAGACTGATGGATTGTAGTTAAACCCTCATATATCTAGACAGCCATGACCGTATAGTGGGGTGGATTCTATTTCATTATATGTAGCTGGCTATGTATGCCCCCGCTCTCCAGTATTCTGGTTCTGGGGCGTTACACCGGTGTATAATCAAAGTGCTACGTGTGTATATATATATATATATATATATATAATATATATATATATTGTAGAGCCTAAAATTAAGTTGTGCCTTCAATATACTGATCAGTGATCAAGTTGCGCCCCAAAAATCAAGTTACGCCACTGATATGAAGCTCAGAGAACAGACTGCACCACTGATCAGGTTGCGCCCGATATCAGACTGCGCCCAGTCTTTTTGCGCCAAAACTTACATGGCATCTGACACTTAATGGTCATCATTACCTGACAATACTGACGACAGACACAACAGTGAACGAGGAAAATCTTTTCGAATCTCGTAATTTTGCCGCTCAAGAGAAGTTGGTGGACAGCTGTCCTGTACACTTCGTGAGTTGCGCCCAGGCACAATCTAAACAAAATCCTTAGTTGCGCCTGGGCGCAACCTGAACAACTTTTGCTTAGAAGCTGCCACGTATGTAGGCGCAGCTCAAATCAAGCACAGTTTGACTTATTGACTGAAGCTCGCGCAACCTGATAAAGTTGAGACAACTTACATTCTAAAGCAGGATGACGTAGCGCACATGCCACTAATCTCTCAAGACGTGTCTACTATCCTGTACACGACCACGCGCATCTCAATCATATGATGCCACGCGTCTAAATACAGTTAGTACACGATTGACAACTGAATAAAAGTTGGCACAACAGGAGGTTGGCGCAATCCAGTATGGCACAATCCAGCCTCGTGCACATCAGAATAACTGTTAAAATAGTTATTTCCTGAACTCTATAAATAGAGTTTCCAATCATCATCGGAAAAGGAGATCAAGAACTCTTACAAAAATTGCTGCTGCTTCTCTAGAGGCTACAGTTTCAAGTTCACATAGTCCAAGAGATAAAGTGATCATCTCCTGATCAGATTCCTAAAGTTGTACTTCCCAGAATTTACTGTACTTTGTACTCTTTTACAAGTTTGGAATAAAATAAATTTTTGTTTTTGCAAACAAAATGGCGACTCTACTGGGGACGACTTTCTTCCGACGAGAAAGTGACAACTCAATGTGACATTGCGTCGATCGGCAAGACGCAGAAGACTTTGGTTGTTCAAGTCAACCAGACAGCCTACGAGAATATGATCAACACCAAGAGCAACAAGCGCACGGTGGCTATCACCAAGAACAGGACCGTGTGGACTCCTAAATATTCCATAGTCCTGTTTCCCAGGTGCAACTTGAATGCTCAATGACCAAGGCACAATCCGTCAGTGGTTCTGGTACATCCTGTTTCTGTTGCTAGGACGCAATCTGCTCACTCTGTTGCCCATGCGCCTACTATAATCTTTGTTGCCAAGGCACAGTCAGTTCAAGCTACTGTCAAGGCACAGTCTACCAATGTTGCTGCCAAGGCGTACCAGTATTCCTTAGGACTATCGCAACCCAAGCAATCGGTAACCCGAGCGCAATCTGCTACTCCGGTACAACTTAAGGGAACTAGTCTTTTGGCTATACCCTCTTCCAATTCTCAAGTTCTGAACTTAGAGAGTTCATGTCCTAGTGCTAACACTAGACATAACAAAGAAAAAAGTCCTATGGCATTTTCTCAATTGGCACAATCTACACCAAAAATGATCACACAACAGAAAAAAGAAAACGCTTCTTAGCTAACCCTGTTCAAAACAAAAGAAAATATCCTTTGGTCTTTTCTCAAACTTCTCTGGTCTATGACTCAGAGGAAGATGTATCAGATTCTAGTCCTGTAAACAGAGGTCCTCAAATCTATGATACCGAAAAGAATACTGATTATAAAGGTATCTTACCTACCCCTATGGGGTCTGGTCAAGACCTTCCTACCTTGCAAATTTCAAGATCCAAGCAAGGAAAATTGAAAGTATCACAAATAGAGACATCGGGAACGAAATTTTTGATTTACGCGTTATCTCAATAGGCGTCAACCAATATCAACTTTGGCAAAATGCAAGAACCCTATGCCAAAGGCTAATCTGCACCAAAAGTCAAAGTTTGAAAAGAAAGACCCATCTACTTATGCTAATGAGTTGGGTACATCTTTGTACACTCAAGGAACTAAACACTTGAAGAATAGGAGACATGTTCCAAACATCATTAAGGAATATGTTCCTCCGACTTCTTCTCGTCCTGTGGGTGTAACTGACCTCCGGCAACGTCTTACACAAAGGCGGGAGAATACGAGAATATTTTCCTCACCTCTAAATCGTGCTTCAAATCGCCACTGCCTACATGAAGTTGTCATCAACTGTTGTTGCCAATTGGTTCGACGATCTATCTTCGATCGTCTGAACTATGCTTCAACTCCTGAATATATAATAGATGACGAAGATGAACAATTATATTCTTCTGTTAACATGAATTCTCAAGGCACTGGGGGTGGGAAACGTCCAAGATGTAACAACCTGTAATCCTAGTCAATAATACTTAGATCGGATCCATGCATCCAATGAAGGTGTCTTTCAATACACTAGATCGAGAAATCATCATTTGATCCAAGGTGTCTTTAATCAAGAAGATCTCCCTACCACTCATGTAGGAGAGGACTCTCTTTCGGAGTTTGATACAGATAGTAAAAGTTATGAACAAACTATCTCATCAATAGCAGTAAGAGAAGTGACAGCATATACCATTACAGAAGATCAAGATGCTTCTACGTCAACCAGCCAAGAGCAACGAATTGTTGCATTAGAAGACAAATTGAAAACCATGGCAGAAATGGTTGCAAGCATGCACACCATAATGGTGGCTCAATATACAGTTCCTTCGATTGTAAATCCTGTTACAAATCCCGAGCTTATAGCATCTTCTGTACCTATTAATCTGGGGGTACCAGCCCTCAGATTGCTTCTGTGCCAATTCAAGCTGATCCAAGTCAGTCTGGTGCTGGGGGTGGTAATTACCACGCTGTTCCTCCTCCTAACACTTCTAACCAGTCCACAAATTCTCAAACATCAGGGGATGCAAATGAGGCTGTGAAACTTCTGCGCACTCAGTTTGAGGCTTTCAAGCATAAGGATGGTCTACAAAGATTGGGCATAAAGCAACCATATCCTACAGAGTGGAAGGAAGTTCCATTTCCTCCTAAGTATAAACTTCCAACCATTATGCTGTTTGATGGTAGCACTTCTCCAAGTCAGTACATCAATTATTTCAAAGTGATGACTGATCAATTACAGCCAAATGATGCTCTCCTTACCAGAGTGGTCGTCGGTTGTTTAGCCGGTGCAGCATATGACTGGTATCGTAGCCTGCCTGATGGCTGTATCACTTCTTTTGCTGGTTTCAAGCAAATGTTCTTGGAATAATTTATGAGAGGTCAACGACATGACGATGTCTTCCCTCATTAAAATTAAACAGAGGCACAATGAATCCACAGAGAGTTTCATTGAAAGATTTTGCTAAGAGGCACTCAAAATGCCTTTAGGTACTCTATCTGCTGTAATAATAGACACTTGCAAATCAAGCTTGTTGCCTATTATCAGTATGTGGACGGAATCTACACAATTCCAGGATTGGCCTTCTTTTATTGTTAATACAAAGGCGACAGAAGTGAGTGCCGAAAAGTTTAAGCTGTTAGGAGTCCAGATGACTCACCCTAACCAAGATGAACATTCTACACCTGGGGATAGTAATCGTCAGAATAACTGCAAGAATAAAGAAACATTGGCCATCAATCTTAAAGGCAAAGAGTCTTTGGCTGTCAATATACTCAGACGGCATCCACCCCATCAGCACCACTGCAAAAGTCAACTCGTCCAAAAGAAGAGTATTCTTTCGACGAAGATGATACTTTAAGCATCTTCGATTGCTTGATCAAAAGCAATAAGCTTCAGCTTCCAGAGGCAAAGCGACGAGAAGAAGTTGGTAAAACTGATCACCCTAAATACTGTGTTTATCACAGATTCATAGGGCATCCAACCTGAGCATGTTATGTGCTCAAGGGAAAAATTCAGGAGTTGGTCAACTCTGGAGCAATTACTCTATAGCAGGACGAAAAAAGTGACTGCTAATGTGGTTTCTCTCCAATTTAGTAATTTTCCACCATAACTCGTACAAGATGGTGCTGTCCCCATTCCAAGGACTACTATAGAAATTGTGAATATCTCGCCTCCTCAAAATAAGGTCTTGTTCCGATGTCAACTGACAGAGGAAGATTATGTGGATTCATCCAGATCTGGTTGCAGAATTTGAAACGTCTTCCTCTTCTAAGCAAAAGAAGCATTCCAAGTCTAAATCCAAGAACTGTAATATGGTATCCTTTGAACCACTAACAGAAGAAGAAATCCTAATGGGTACTAGATCTGGAAAACCCTATCTTCGGGAGTATTCCGAAAATCAAGAGAACCCTGCTCCATCCCCGGATGCTCTTCCTCCATCATCTTCTTCTGTTGAAGATACACCGTCTACATCCTTGCCAGTGGTTGAACCATCTCCTTCTAAACCAATATTAGCAGACAAGGGAAAGCAACCTGTTCGCTTTGATAAAGCGTTGAAGAAGTCATCATCTCTTGGACTTGAAAAGCCTTACAATTTTGACATATTGGCTCAATTGGCTAATACTCCAGCAAGATTATCAATCTTTGAACTTTTACGTCTCTCAAAATAAACTCGTGAGACGTTAAGTGAAGCCTTGATACAGGCTGACACTTGTTTGACTCTTCTCAAGAAGCCTGAAAAGGAGCCAGTCAGCTGTGCACATTGTCATAGTGTATTTGAATTAATGCTAAATATCACTTTTACACAAGATGACATGTTATTAGAAGACAATCGTCATGATCGTCCTCTATTTTACGGGATATGTGGACACCATGAAAGTCGACCGTATTCTGATTGATCCCGGGTCTGTACTTAGCATCATGCCAAAGTCTTTATTGGACGCTTTGAAAATCCTAGTACATAATCTTTTTACAACTATCACTACCATCCTGGGATTTAATCAAGGAAGAAATGAACCTTTGGGGAAGATACGCCTAAAACTTTAAATTGGCAATCTTCGTACAAAAGTAACTTTCTATGTTATTGACAATCATGGCTCATACAATACTTTGTTGGGATGGCCATTCCTCCATGAACAATATTGTACCCTCTACACTCCACCAATGTTTCAAATATGTGGATGGTAATGTAGAAGTCCAAAAAGAGGTTGCAGATCTGAATCCTTTCAAAGGAGTTGAAGCGTATTGCAATGATTCTCGTATGTACAAAGAGAATTCATGATGGTGGTACTAGCAATGGATACAGATGAAGAAAAGAAGAGTATACCTAATAATACTCTGGTAATTCCAGTCAAAGGACGTACCTCCTGCCCTCAGTCTTCCCAACCACTGACTATCTATCTACCTTCCCATGAGAAGCGACCCAAAGGTGATAGTCAGAAACACAGAGAGCTAACCTCTTTTGAACCGCTTATAATCGATCTTCGTCGCAAGAAGCTCCCTCCTCCTTCTCGTTCTTCCTCTCCTCTTGTCATCATTCTGACTAAGCCTGCTAAGGCTAAAGTCCCCGTTGTAAATGATGGTATAAAAATCAATAAAGCATCTCCTTTGCAGTATACTGATGTCTTTTACTATACTCAGTGTTATCTGGATTTGCTAGATAGCTTTAAGCCATTTACAATAGAAGTCGTATCATCTCGACGAAATATGGTATCACTGGATTCAATACAAGATTCGTACTTCTTAGTACCGTCTCGAAAGAAGATGAAAAGCCTATATTCTTCAATAAAAGAGAAGAACTGAAAATTATGCTCTATAATGATAATAGAGATGATACAGGAAGGCTACAATTACAAAGCTATAGTCCATAATCTAAAGCCATCATCCGTAAAATGGGCTATATTTCAGAACAGGTCTTAACAATGGTAAAGGAAGGCGAACCCCTTGTAACGCCCCAGAACCAGAATACTGGAGAGCGGAGGCGTACATAGCCAGCTACGTATATTGAAGTACAACCCACCTCGTTATACGGTCACGTCTGTCTAGATACATGAAGGTTTAACTACAAGCCAACAGTCTCCTATGGTCATGAACAAGCCTATTGTCTCAATCTCAAGCAAGCAATAATAGTTACAATATGTCAGAGCACCAAATATATACAAGGCGTCCCATACATTATATATTGGATGATCATGAAGCTAGTCGTACAAAATGTCAAGACTAGCAAGAGTTCAGTTGTACATGATCAACCCTAGGATCTGTCAATCATGTTACAGCCCGTAGGCAGACAGTAAATAAAGATGTAATACGAGCTAACACGTGCTCGCCGACTAAACGCCTCAAAAGAATAATTTTTACAATAAAGTGGGAGGACAAAAAGAAACCCACTCATTGCCATGTTACGCCTGGTGGTCACCATCTGGCTGGAAGACAGGTGGATCCTCTGGTGCTGCTCCGATATCTGGCCACACAAAACCAGCTGGGTCAGACCCCAGAAAGAGCAAGTGCCACAAAGGAGGCTTCACTTAGGAACTAAAACCAGCATCACAATAGAATATTAAAGATAATAAATAAAGAACTAATGATAATAGAGATAACAACAGTAAACTGAGTACGAGAAAACCATTCAAGTAGCCAGGTCACAACCCTTAAACCAAACAAGGACCGAGGTAGCAACCATTCACCTGAATAAAATCTGTCTCAAATACTATTGGTACAGTGAAGACAATAAACGAAGAGAGGACACAGAACTGCTCCGGGAGCCAGGTTACAACCCTTAAACCAAACAAAGACCGGGGTTGTAACCCTTCGCCTGAACAGAACTGGACCCTCGATCTTTATTGCTAAGGCCAGTATAAATCATCATGGTATTAAGGTAAGGTAAAACATGACGAACATGGCATGTGGTTGCAATAAGACAATAAACGAAGAGAGGACACAAAACTGCTCCGGGAGCCAGGTTACAACCATTAAACCAAACAAGGACCGGGGTTGTAACCCTTCGCCTGAACAGACCTGGACCCCCGATCGTTATTGTTAAGGCAAGCATCAATAATCATGTCATGTCACAATCTTGTACAGGATCAAGATAAGACTAAGCTGGAATAAACTCCATCCAATCAATCACGGCCAATCAAGAGTACGGCTTGATACTTTTAACTAACTAGGGTTATCACAGGCCTAGTTATTAGCAAGATGTAATGAGATTATCCCAACAGCCACAAGCCCTACAGACCATCCGGTTATCCGGGTCGAATATCCGTTTATGAAGAATGCAACACGTGACTGTGTGCTGAAAATGTGCCCTAATCGTCGGTAGGCAAAAAGTCCATTTAATGCGTCCAGATAACGGGATTGCATATAGCTGGGAATCTCTTCATGTCTACTGAATTATTCTAGTTTATTATCCTTAGTCAATTACTGTAGGTATCCCTGACCGTGGTACTCAAGGATCCCTATCGTAGACATGATGCAAGACAGTACTGGTTTATTTTGTACAAACATAATCACCCACGGTGTCTAGGCCATTCAATTCTGTCATAACATGCTAGCCGTCGCAACAGCATTCGAGATATATATCATGTCAAATTTACTGTCAAGAGTGCACCACGACGGGTCACCATTATGTCATGGAACATATTTAAAATTAACATTTAACCTGGTACAAGCATATATGCAATAACTAAATATAAACAGGGTACAAGAGTTGTGGAGGAATCATACGGCTCAGGGGAGACGGGACATAACTTCTATATACGAACTCAAAATGAGGTGCACCAGAGATATTCGGAAAGGCAAGACAAAGATCTAAAACTTTCATGTTTTAAGTTTTTTCGAAATTTTGGCTAGAAAATAGCTAACTTGGCAAAAACAATCATTCTATGCACTTTTTACGCCAAAATTCAATTCTGCATAAAATACGCAAAAGGGGAGGGTTCCAGCGTAAAATTTCACATTCTGGGTATCATCCAGCGTAAAATACGCAATTTCAGGGTTCCCTGCGTAAAATCTTACATTCTGGACACTATCCAGCATAAAATACGCAATTTCAGGGTTCCCAGCGTAAAATCTTACATTCTGGACACTATCCAGCGTAAAAATGCAATTTTAGGGTTCCCAGCGTAAAATCTTACATTCTGGATGCCATCCAGCGTAAAATACGCAATTTCAGGGTTCCCTGCATAAAATCTTACATTCTGGACACTATCCAGCGTAAAATACGCAATTACAGGGTTTCCAGCGTAAAAACTTACATTCTGGACACTATCCAGCGTAAAATATGCAATTTCAGGGTTCCCAGCGTAAATTTTACTCAGCCGACATGAAAAATCCAGAAAACTTGTTTTGGCCATAAAAACTTTATTTTAACTCGAAATGAGGTGAATCAAAAATCAAATTCACACGAAATGTCGTGCTCTTGCTCATGGAACTATTAGTTTTCAAAAATAACAAGTTTTAGTAGATCAAAACCAAGAAAAACTCTATGAACTTATGAAACCCCAAAGTTATAATGTAGATCTAGAAGAATCTATCCATAAAATCAAAAACTCCAAGTTCTAAAGAGGCTTATAATCATGTAAAGAAGAGAATGGAACAATAAAACTTGAGATCCATCATGAAACAAGTTGCACTTGCCTAGGGCTCTTGGGTGTAGGTGGAGAGTAATGGTGAGGAAGAAGAAGAATGAATAAGGAGAGAGAAAGAGTGTTGGGTTAATAAATGGAGATGGTGGTGGTAGGTAAGGGTTCTCCCCTTGGTTCATGATGAACCAATAAGCAACCCAAGCCGAACCAAGCCAACCCAAACAAGCCGAACCAAGCCAGAAGACATGCAATACGAGTTAGATACGTACACGTATTCCAAAATACGTAATTACGAACTATGGCCATCACAACCCTCTTCGTATTGCTGTTCCAAAAGGAAAATCACAACAATACCACAGAAAAACAAAATGAGGACTAGGTTATATGTCACCACTTCCAACTCCGGAACCTTCTGAATCTGATGAAGAAGAACGTTCAAACTCTTCTGATTTTATCTCATGGGACTTTGATACCAGCATCGGTCATGTTCATAAGGTGATAATCTTCTAACATGGTGTCCGCTAAATTCTCAGAAGATGACGAAAGTAACATTGAAGAAGCTACTGAAATGGATCCTTGGGCACAAAGGATGGACAATCAGTGGGAACTTTGTTTTGAACAACGACAACCACCTATTGAAGATCAACTGGTCCAAATCGATATTGGAGAGAAAGGTGTATCACGACCAATCTTCATTAGTAAGACTCTCCCAGAAGATGATAAACAAAAATTAATTCACCTTATTCGTGAATACATTGATGTCTTCGCCTGGAGTTACGAAGATATGTCAGAATTAGATCCTCAAATTGCAACTCACAAGCTTAACATTTTGTCGAATGCCAAATCGGTCAAACAACAACAACGGCAATTCAAGACTGAAATGATGGATGCAATTGATAATGAAATCAAAAAGCTTATAGCTTGTGGATTTATCAAAGAAGAACAACATCCTGAATGGGTGGCCAATGTCGTCCCTGTTCTGAAGAAGACCGGTAAGGTTCGAGTTTGTATAGACTTTCGGGAACTCAATGATGCTTGCCCCAAAGATGAATTTCCTTTCCTAATTACTGATGTTATGATCGACAATAAATGTGGATTCGAACGAATTTCTTTCATGGATGGGTTTTCTGGATATAATCAAATCCGGATGGATCGTGAAGATGAAAAACATACTTCATTTCATACTCCTTGGGGTGTTTACTGTTATACGGTCATGCCGTTTAGTCTTAAGAACGCAGGTGCAACTTACTAGCGAGCTATGAGCACTATCTTTCGAGATCATTTGCGAAAGACTGTCAAATGCTATATTGACGATATTGCTGTCAAAAGTCGTCTTAAAGAAGATCACATTCAAGATTTAAGAACTATCTTCAATCTAATGCGCCAGCATCAACTCAAGATGAATCCTACCAAGTCTTTCTTGGGTGTCTCTAGTGGTAAGTTTCTCGGCTTCGTCATTACCTCTAAGGGTATACACGTTGATCCCGAGAAGATCAAAGCCATTCAAGAGATGCGTCCTCCACGCAACCTAAAAGAGCTACGAGGATTTCAAGGTCAACTTGCGTACATCAGGCGGTTCATTTCAAATTTATCTGGACGTTGTAGACCATTTACTCAATTAATGAAGAAAGGTGTATCTTTCGTTTGGAAGAAAAATGTCAACGAGCATTTGATGACATAAACCGGTATTAATTGAGTCCACCGGTTCTTGTACCACCGATCTCAGGGATACCCTTCTTAATGTATGTCTGAGCAATGGATCATTCATTGGGAGCTTTGCTGGCTCAGAAGAACAAGGAAGGCCATGAACAAGCCATCTACTATCTCAGCCGTACGATGATTAGAGCTGAACATCGTTATAGTCCAGTGGAGAAGGAATGTTTAGCCTTAATGTTTGCTGTTCAGAAGATAAGACATTACATCATAGGCCAAACTATTCATGTCATATCCCGGGTCAATCCTCTTCGAGTTTTAATGAAGAAGCCAAGCACACTCAATTCTAGGCTTGCCACATGGGCCATATTGCTAGCATAATATGATATGGTTTATGTTCCTCAAAAGTCTGTGAAAGGCCAAGCACTTGCTGACTTCTTAGCTACTCATCCTGTCCCTGAGACATCTAAACTCTATGATGAGATTTCGGACGAAACAATGAAATCAAATATGATCTCAGAAGAATTTTCTACTTGGAGGTTGTTCTTTAATGGAGCTTCTAGAATTGGACCTGGAGGTACTCTTGTTGCTGGAGTAGGAATTGTTCTTGTTTCACCCGATGGATTAACTATTCAAAGGGCCTATTCTTTAGACGAATCATGCTCCAACAATGTGGCGGAATACAATGCTTTTCTCATCGGACTTCAATTAGCCAAACAATTGAGTATTGAATATCTCAAAGTATATGGCGACTCTAAGCTGATTGTTAATCAGGTTAGAGGCAATATGAAGTCCGACATTAGGATCTAGTACCATACCATGAAGCAGCAACCCATATAGCTTCTTCATTTAAAGGATTCTTCATTGAACATGTACGTCGGGCATGCAATACAGAAGCTGATGCCTTAGCTAACCTAGCTGCAGTATTGGCAGTTCCAGTCAAAAGACAACAGATGGTTGTTATCTCTAATAGAGAACTATTCTGTGTTGAAAACAAGCACAACATTGAATTCAGCAACCTAACTGAAGTCAATGTCCTTAATGAGGATTGGAGAGTACCTTTCATCGATTTTGTAGTACATGATATTTTACTAGAAGATCCTAAAGAAGCTACAAGTATCCGCCGTCGATCACTTCGATTCTATTATAATCATACTACTAAGATACTATATCGAAGAACTTTTGATGGGTTACTTTTGAGGTGTCTCGCTGGTGATGAAGCAAAACTGATATTATGTGAGGCTCATGATGGTGTTTATGGAGCGCATCAACCTGGTCCTAAACTACATGATCGTATCCGACGTATGGGCTACTACTGGCCCTCTATGGTATCAGATGCTATTGATTATGCAAGAAAATGTCGTGCATGTCAAATTCATGCAGATTTTATTCACCAATCGTCAGAATTTCTTCATCCAACTGCAGCCTCATGGCCTTTTGAAGCTTGGGACATGGATAAAATTGGCCCTATCAATCCTCCTTCATCTAAAGGACATCGGTTTATCTTAGCCATAACCGATTATTTTTCCAAATGGACAGAAGCTATACCTTTGGCTGAAGTAAAGACTAGTAGCGTTATCAATTTTATCAAACATCATGTGATATCAGATTTGGTGTCCCTCGTCAAATCATCCATGATAATGGGCCACAATTTATCAGCCAGAAGTTTAATAGGTTCTGTGATGATAACAGAATTAATAATGTCGCATCTACAGCCTATAATCCTGCGGCTAACGGGTTGGCTGAAGCATTCAACAAGACCATCATCAAACTTCTTAAAAAATTTGTCTCTATTAACAAACGCAGTTGGAGTGATACACTTGGAGAATGTCTATGGGCATATCGTACTACTGTCCGTAACCCCACAGGTTGCACACCTTTTTCTCTGGTATATGGATGTGAAGCTGTTCTACCTTTGGAAATTCAAATTCCATCATTGAGAATCGCCATTGCTAATGAGCTTACGATAGATAATAATGATCGTCTTCGGCTTCAGGAATTGGAGGCGCTTGATGAGAAAAGGTTATTAGCTCAACAGCATATCAAACTTTATCAGGCTCAGATTTCAAAACATTTCAATCGCAAAGTCAAAGTGCGAACATTTCAAGAGGGCGAGTTGGTTCTTACAGTCAGACGTCCTATGACTATGAAACATATGAGCAAAGGCAAGTTCGAGGCAAAATGGGAAGGGCCGTATGTGATAAATAAAGTCTTCTCTAATAGAGCCTATCAATTAACAGATATGGATGGCAGAGTTGCTATGATGCCCATCAATAGCAAATTTCTCAAGAAATATTATGTATAAAGACAAAATGTACTTTATTTTTAGAGACATGATGTAAATAAAAGTTTATTTTTATTCAAAAGCAGAATGGAATTACATAATATTATGGATGGGGAGGAGGCCCTGACCTTTCCTGATTAAATACAAAGTTCGCCAACCGTTCAAACATTTTATTATCTGAACACACCAGGAACTCACAAACAGCCGTCCTCAATGCCTCTTCTTCGGCAGTTTTTCTAGGTTCCACTAACTTGGAGATCAAATCCTGTCCTGGTATAGGAGGAACAGTTGAACCTTCGCCTCTTTCTTTTTGAGAAGGCACTGGAGGCTCAGCAAGGGAAGTCTTGGTTTCTTCTTCAATCTTCGGAGCGATCAAGTCTTCGGAAGACTTTTTTTTCTCTTTCTTGCACAGGAAGAAAGTAGATTGACAATTTATAGGCAGAACAATTAAGAAATCAGCCTTGGAATTGATGCAATTTTTGGAAAGAGGCACAACTGTTTGTTTCTAACGGTTCATTCATAACCGACTCTTCATCTTCCCTTCTTCGAAACCGACGTGTTTGATCCATTCGCTGTCTCCTTTGAAAGTCTAAATGGCCATTCATTCATTCAATATTTTTTTCTCGAAAATCGAAGTGAATGATCAATCATTCATTTATCATAATGAGAATCCATGTCTCTGAATTCCAAATAGCCACATCAAATAACTTACCACATTCATATTTTATCTGCACTCTGTTATCTATGTCAGTATATCAAAATTAAATTATGAAAATAAGAATAACGAGACGATCATTTCTTTATTCCTTCCGTAAAAAGCATAGATACATCTTGATGAAAATCTATTACATATCTGATTTTCATTCTAATGAAGGTCTATTACATCTTTGGATCTTTTCATCGATAATGAAGGTCTATTACATCTTTGGATCTTCTTATTTTTTGGTGGCAATTCCTTGTCGTCTCGACCTGAAGCAACGAGCTCGACAATGGAATTAACTCTGGTCTTCTCTCTGAGAAAGACTAGAGGAGAACCACAGAGTGCAGCAGCCCAAAGATGAGCCGCTGTCAATACAACTGGTGGAGAGAAGACAGCCCGCCAGGGGAACTAGGAACGAGATCACCCTTGTGATACAATTCCTAGTTCTGCGTCTTCACCATCCAACTCTCATGTATACAGGCTCTTCCTACCATCTGAGGAAGACCCTTCTTAATATGAAGAGTTCTGAGCTGTCTGATTTGAGTGTTAGAACCATATGAGATGTCTGATGTGGGTGTCAGAAGAATGTTCTCTGTAATATCCAAATCACCAATACCAGTTCTGAAGAAGCTCGCTAACCAAGTCCCTGCAAATATCAATGAAGCAGGAGAAGTTATCAGAAATCTATCAGCAATGCGCCTACAGACAGGCGCACATCAGCAATGCGCCTACAGACAGGCGTACATCAGCAATGCGCCTACAGACAGGCGCACATCATTAATGCGCCTACAGAAAGGCGCACATCAGTAATGCGCCTAC